>PKQL01000211.1:0-41903 GCA_002916455.1 Penicillium sp. CF05
CCGTAGGACGACCATAGTATTACAGTATCGAGGCCGACACTTAGAGCTGACCCTAGCCCCTATACCACTACGTATACTATATGGAAACTCTTCCTAACGGAGGTCTGCCATTCAACTTCCTTACCTCTCATCTCACTATGCGCTTCCCGCACTTGTCTACCTGCATGCATGTGGATTCTGGGCTAAAGTTCTACTATTAGATATAATCATGTGAGCTGTCTGAAGAGCAAACTGAAAAAATAGCTGAATGATCAAGATTGTTGGCATCGCTTTTGAGACATTAAAATACAGAGTGGTCATTCAAAATATGTGCACCAGAGGCTTGAATTCTCGGGCGTCACACCAAAGCAGTCTATGATGGTGGTATAGTGTGCAAATAGGGTATTGAGGAAGTTGCCATAAGTTCAAACAGAATGCGGCCCTGGGATCAACACTGCACCACCCCACACAGCGCCTAATTGCACATGGGAGCAATAGAGGTCGCCAATGAGATGGGCACTTGTGGTCGGCAATGGTTCAGCCAGAAGCGGGCAGCCGTGTCCGCAAGTAGGCTCTACCCAATGAGTGGAAGGCGGGAAGGCCAAGAGCATGGTTCGTAGACCTTGGGCGGGAAAACCTCTTGGCTGGACAAGGTTGTATGGTGTCAAGGAAATGGCACAATAAAAGGCCAAGAATGACAAAACATATTACATCTTGCGGAAAGCGTTGCCAGAAGCACTGCGGCGTTCCTTGGCCCGGAAAGATGTGTCGGTCTTGTCGTAGCGTACTTCGGGGGCAGCGCGCTTCGGCTTCCCGGCCGGGTTGAAGCTGATCTCTTGCTCGCCGACCACACCGACCCGTCGCGCAGGCTTTTGTCTCGACTTCATATTCTGCGCACGGGAGCCGAAGGAGCGGTCCCGGGTGGAGTTGGCTTGATTCGAGGAAGACACTTGCATACGAGGCGGAGGCCGCTTCGTCCGCTTGTAGTCTGCAGAAGAGATCTTTGTGGAAGCTGCAGCCTTCGCGGGCTTTTCCGCCTCGCTGTCGGAGTCGGAGTCGGAGCCTGAACCGGGCAGGTCGTCGATGGCTTCTTGCTCGACTGCGGTCAAGCCACGCTCCTTTCTCGAAGCTGATGGGGCAGCGGCCTGGGGGACCGTACTGGGGTTCAGCAACTGGAATTCGCGTGAGGTCTCGTCGACAGCGAAATCTTGGTCCTCGAACAGCGCAGCGAAACGGCCACCACCCAACACATTCTTGTCCTCGGAAGGAGTGGTTGCAGCAGCATCGACCATTTCCTGGTCGCCAGAGCCTTCCAACAAGCGTTTGGCATGCTTGCGCTCCCTCTTCTCCTCCGAGTTGAGCATCCTCTCGGCCAGTCTCCTGTTCACCTTGACAGCGACCTTCTTCTTGCCGCGGATGCGGCTCTCCCGCTCCTTGTTCATAATTTCGGCCACCTTCTTCGCTCTGGGGTTTTCTGTGTCGGGGAACAACCCAGTAATAGAGTTGTAAACAAAGTTCGATACTTGGTAGCCCTTAGAGTAAGGTACCATCTTTCCTGACTGCATGTATGATGCCAAGTCAATGGGATCTCCGCCTGCCTTGATGAGCTTGGCATCCCATTTGGCGACCTCTTCACTGGGCACAAGCGTGAAGCCGGGCCAGACAGAACTAGACTGAGCAGATTTGAACGCGCTGGGGTCATTTGGATCCTCAGCCATCTCTTCAACCAGGTTGTCCAAGAATGAGCACCATTTCGGCGCGGGGCCAAGCTGTGGAATGAAAAATGAGTGTTGCTGTCGGCCTTCATTGGCTGTGAGGAGCATGCCGCTATCCTTGCACCAAGCAACCGAGTTGAGATCCACAGCTGGTTCAACAGAGGTCCAAGGTTTTTGATCTTCAATATCCCAGAGCTTGATGATGCGCTTATCGGCCGAGAGCAATTTGGGCTCGATGGTCGCAGCTTGTGTTGCAGACGACTGCTCGAGGAATTGGAGAGTGTGAATAGGGAACCCGTATCCTTGGTCCTTGACCTGGAAGGGAACGGGCGAACGCAAGTCGTAGAGGTGAATGAGACCATTAGACGAACCAGTTCCAAGGCTCATGCCGGAGCGATTGAATTCTAGAGCTGTGATCTCGGGTCGCTCATCCTGTAGTCCAACTTGTGTGGGCATAGACAGCACACCTGCGCGTCCCTTAGCCCTAGGGTCCCATAGTTCAACTGTCCCCAATGAGGTTCCAAACGCCAACAAATTGTGACTCTCCTCCGCAATAGCACCGGTGTTGACCGACCCTGTGTTGATTCCACCTTGGAGGGTTCCACCGCCCGTGGATGTAAAGTCGTCACCTCCGACGTCAATATCAAAACTCCGCATGTATCGGCCTAACTCCAAGTTCAGCCGGTACACCTCTCCCATGCCGTCTTGATTAACACCGACTGCAGGAACAAGCACTTCAGTCGACTGGCGGTCGTAGACAATGTCACGTCCATATCGGGGGAGTCTGGTGGTGTAATGACAGCCTGAAGGAGTGTGGAACTCAAGAGATCGGTCAGACTGGAGGTGGAGGGACTTGGTATAATCGGAAGACAGTAGGATGAATGTGGTGTTGAGCGAGCTTGTATGACGCGCCCATGAAAGGGATAACTGCGGAAGGTAGTGGGTGTGAATTTGTGGCTTGTAAGTTCCTGCAAGCAATAGTGTTAGGGTATGCGCATAAAATATGGGGATGAGTAGTACGAACCTGTGCTCATAACCCATTCTCCATCCTCACTGACCCGAATACAGTGACTTGCTTCCTCAAATTCAAAGTCTTGCAGTAATTCAACCCGATTGGCATACTCGGGGTCATTTTTCAAGCTGCGCTTTCGCCGTCTAGCAAGCCATTCGGGAAGTGGACGAGCACTGTCTGAGCCTGAGATGGTATATACAGGGACCTCGGACGGGTTGGACAGCTTCATGCTGGTATATCCTGGTGTAATGAAGGCTAAGCCAGTTGTTTTGAGTTGATCTGCAACCTATTTGCAATCTATCGGTGTCGGCGAAAGCAGACCTGCAAAAGATAAAAAAAAAAACTGCGATAAAAAGCCGCTGATAGTGATCACGTGATAAACGGACCTGGTGATTGGCCCGAGTGTCCCTGGCGAACGTCCCCCGGAATTACACGCATTCCAACTTTCTGTTGACTTCATGCGATAAGCCTTGTGATTGAAATTATTACTATTTCATTTGGTGCGCTGATTTCACATGAGTGAGAGTGTTGCGCGAGATATCCCAGACTTTGTTGATCGCTTCCCGTTCAACATGGTATCAATCAGCTAATGTATTCGCTGCTTGTTGATCTCTCTGCTATGCGCTTTCACTCCTTGCCACAGACCATGCAACCTGCGATTGGAAATGACTTCCAGAGTCAGCCATCAAAATATCTTCTATCTTTAAATGCTTCCGGGGCTGTCCGCGACCGTTGAATTATGGACTTCCCTGGCGGCGCAAACACCAACATACATCTTATTGTGAGTATCGTAATATTTACAGTATATTCGCGCGCATGCTGACGCGCCATCTCAGGATGGGTTCTCCAATATCCACTGGAGAATATACACAGAAGAAGCTGGTATCACAAATAATCCACAGGAGAGCCCCGCCAATGGCTACACTATTCTCAAGCACTTGAGTCGTCTCAAAGATTTAGAGGCTCGATTGAGAGGGTTGAATTGCCTAGCCTCATGTCCAAGGCGTCTAGGGCTTTGGGTGTTCTCCCCCACTCCCGAGTTCGAAAGCCTGAAACCTTTGTATGTGAGGGGAAGTGACGCAGATTCAAATAAAATCGTCGTTGGCACAACAACCTTGAAAGGTATGTCTATGAGCAGCCCGTATAGTTATTTTGGACCTTGTTAATTTATTGCAATAGTCTCTGCATTGGGAAGTGTCTCCTCGCTGGACTTGGTGAAAGGGCTGTCGTCCGACAATCAGAGTCAGCACGGTACCCAACCCGCTGGGCAGCCACGGCCACATCAGAGCCAACCGTCGTCTCGCCGGCAAGATGGTTACAGCAGTTCAGCGGCCATTTACGCTTCTTTTATATCTGCCGTTACAGGTTCAATCGGCCTCCAGTTGATTCGACGCCATGCTGCTCTACCTCTTGGGTCACGCACCCTTTTCACTGCTGTCGAACAATCAGGATACGAAAGCCCCCATATCAACAATGACAGTATTCTCTCTACTTCTTGCTTGACTACACTCAACATCCAGTTAACTATGGGTGGTACAATAACTGTTTCTGCCCAGACTATATCCCAAACAGGCATAACGCGACTGTGTGGACCACGCGAGGACATCGCCGAATTGAATGACGTGCAGCCTGGAATTGATCTTTGGCTATGCCCGAATGGAACTATCGCTAAGCTTGTCACGGCTAATCTCGACTCGCCAACCGCTCCTTCTCTGGGCTACCCCGCCCCTGGCCATCTGTCTGCAAAAAGAGTACAGTGGAAATTGGATGTTGTGCAGTGGCTGCGGAATTTTGGGTTGCATGTTGGCTCGATCGATGAAGAACCCTGGGTTGAAGTGGAGGTTTGGGAGCCATTTTTCGCGAGGCTTGCTGGGGAAGCATGGCGACAGAGCGATGATGGTCAATCTGCACTACCACTAAAACGCATGCTGTGGCCAGCGAGATTTTGCTTCAGAAGGGCTAGCTCATCAAATATCTCTTTCGGGGCTCAAACCTCCCTTCTTGACGAACCCCTAGATTTTGCAGAGCGATGGTCCACAATGGTGGGCTCTCTCAAGCTAGATCATATTACCCATACTGCTCAAAACACCCCTACCACCCAAGACCTACAACCAAAAGACCAAGAAATGCCGTCGCCACCCAAGGCCGAATCCCTGGAAAGCATAGAGAGTTTATCCCGAATTGCGCAATATCCTGATTTACAAAGCACGAATCTCGTTTATCCAACTCCCCCAGATGGAGCTGCAGCAGTCGGATTGAACAACCCAAACCCTTCTGAGGCTTTTGCCGACGATTCTGACTTCGGACTACCCCATGCGACGCAACATAGTTCAAGAAATGAACCAGGGTCTGATATATCACCAGTCCAGAACAGTGGCGTTGGAATTGGCACTGGCCGATACGATGAAAGCGACGAAGAAGATCTCTTTGGGGAAATGAACGAAAGGGATTTTGGATCGAAAGGTATTACCGATGCGGACTTCAGCTTTTTCGATGACCCTGATTTCGATGGCATGGAGGGCGACTCTCGTGTGGAGGATATAGATGAAGTTCTTGAAACATGCCATCCTCAGAGCGAATTGGAGGCTGAGGCCATAGTCGATGCAGAGCCCTCCCCCAACCAGCCACAGGCAATCCTAACTCATGTCGAAGCACATGAGGCACACGCCTCTCCGGTACACAACGAAGCCCCACAATTACCAGAAGCGCCCTTGGCCTCTGAAGAACCAGCTCATTCGCCTACGGATCGCGCAGGTCAAACAATCAGCCCGCCCTTGAGCCCAATAGAAGTGAAGAAGATCCTGTTCCCGGGGCCCGGGGCAGACGATCATCAACAGTCTACAGATAACCGAGGACAAGGGCATTACCACCCAGTGGCATTCGAAAAGAGACTTGGTGATTGGGATCAGAAGTACGGAGCAGCTGGCAAATTCTGGTTCTCCAGTGGTGGCTCGTCGGACACGTCAAATCAGACATCTGCCATACCCACGATTGGTATTCCTCACCGTGGCCGAAGTAGTGCCAACGCACGTGGCTCCTCTAAGGAACGTAACAAGACCAGTCTATCTCTGGTTCAGTCAGAAAATGGTCTACGATCAGCCTCGGTGAGCAGTGACAGCAGCGAGGACAGTATTGAGATCGTGTCGGAGCATGTTCCGACACCGGCAGCCATGCCCTCAATGCCATCTTTGAAGCGGAAACGAGCCCCTTCAGAATCCGATAAAATGTCGGTTGCATCCCAAGAGAAGTCGTTGCCTGGCACAGAAGCAAGTCCTGCATACGCCGCCGAGAACTCTACGTTCCTCGGTAATTTTCTAGCCAATTTTTCCGATTGGACGTTAACCGGTTATTTCTCTGCTTTTCCACCCCAACAACTCCCTGTACTTTCTCGCCGTGAAGGCCAACTTGAAATTGCCCAACTTCTGGTTGACCAGATCACGCAGTCCTCCCTCAAGCATCCACTTGATGGGAAAATTGGTCTTTTTGACCTTGAGAGCGAGTCTTTGCCACTACAAGCCCTCGATGACACACCGGTCTTGGGCGAATCCTCAAAACTGGACTTCAAGAGATACACATCATTACAGGATGAATTTGTTGCGAACCAACCGCAACAACAACCGCCACAACACCCGCCGCCGCCCAAAGACACCCCAAGAAGCTTCATTTCAAAGTTATCGGCGCCCCACGTACGTGTGCGTCGAGGAAAAGAATACTTAGAGACTCTTCCCCCTGCTGTATCCTTTTGGGAGACATTTGGTCTTGAGCCTGCGCATGGACCAAAGAACATTTCTGCGTATTGTATACACCCACAAGCTGCGTCAAAAGCAGCAGATGTGTTCTTAAGACGGTTTGGTCTTCTCTACCAAAGTTGCAGTCTTGGGACCCATACCAGAGGCGACGATGCTGTGGCATTTGAAGAGGGGTTGAAGCCATGGAAATCTGAAACATCTAGTTACGAATCTATGATGCAGGTATTGAAGAGAACATGCGAACAGCTTGGTATGTGTTTTCTCTGACGGTTCTGTACTTTACTAACAATCCTCAAGGCTCGGAGCTCTCACAATCTCCAGCGACTGCTGATAACCATGTTGTTTATATCATCAACCCGTTTACGCACGCTGCGGCACTAGCAGACATTTGTTCCGCCTTCTGGCACCTTTCCCAGCAATTGATAGCCGGTTCCGAACGAAGACAGACTCGAATTGGCAGCGAGCTTGTTCTGCAGATAATTCCGCTAGAGTTCATCATGTCGAGCGAGACGATGGTTATTCCTCCCCAGATGGATTATTTGAATCTGGCCCTAGAAGTCTACAGTCGCTGTCGCTCAAATGATGTGGATATGAGCCCCCTGCTCTGCGCGCCACCAATGCTTCTGGCCGACGCTCTCCCGAGAGCAATTAGTTTCCGACTTGCCCCTGAAAGATCCTCGCCGCTTCAAGATGGGCGAGGTCTTCACATCGCCTATTCCAAAAGTCTTGACCAACGCTGGATATCGGTGGCATGGTCTGATTTATCAGGTTCTATACAAAGAACCATGTCTTACTGCCTGCGGTATCGTCAGTCGAGTGGCGCCAGACCGGTTTCCGAAATAAGGAATGAAATCTGGACTACGACAAAACACATAATGGATAAATTCCAAGCACGATGGAAAGTTCAGCTGGCGACCACCGAGCCTATGGAGACCGATGAGGTTGAAGGTACTGCTTCTTATTTTCTCTGATATCAAGGGCAAGTCGCTAACACATTCACAGCGTGGGCTAGTCTAGCAGACCAGCATAACAAGGTAAAACCTGGGTCTTTGGAATTGACCATCCTGGCTGTCAACACTCTTCCCGACTTGATCCTTGAACTACCAGTTCCACCCATATCGATGGCTATGCTGAATATACTGTCTTCGTCTACCCCTGTCTCAACCCCTAATCCAAGTGCCAGCGTTGCATCCCCGGAACAATCAGGCAATGCACCCACGCCAACCAGCGCTGGTCCAGCCACCTACAACGCAACGACACCAACGGACGTGTCGCTCGAAACAGATTCAGAGGCAGTCCTCACTGACATCTGCGACGATTCCTGGCTAGCCATCCTATCACACCGACTCAACAGCTCTCCACACCTCACCGAATTCCGACCCGCCCTATCCAGCGGGTATCTCCTCCGCCGTAAGGGTGCTACTGATGGGGACGGTGTGTTTGCAATCTCCGTCAATCTCATCTATTCTCCGCGTCCTCCCCCGTCCCACGACAGCGTTCTGAAAGATACTCTAAGTATGTATCGGGACCTGGGCAGTCTTGGCCGGGTCAGGGGCATATGCAGTGTACAGAACAACACACTGCCATGGCATGTCGCCACAGCTCTTCGTGCACAAGAGCTTCTGAGTTATGTTTTTTGAGCGAAATATCCTATTACTGGGGCGTTATGGTTTCTCTATCTACTTGGGATCTCGTGCATGTTACGGCTTTTTTGGTGGTGGGATGTTTCATTACCTAGTTTGGGTAGATATGTATACCCCTGGAGGCAGTGCATTTGAATTCCATTTTATTGCGCATGACTGTCAAAGTATTGAGTTTAGAATCATAGTTCTCCGATATCAATGGATCTCTTGATGTCCGCCATTTTACTAATGTAGTAGATTTCCTCTGCCCTTGCGTTTTCGTAGTGCTGACACTGGTATGGGTGCACCCTGCAACGGAGAACCGACGGACTTCAAATTCGGAATATGTACAATACAGACTACTAGGCAGCTCAGATAGGAAAGCCCTAGCAGAGCAAATACACTCCATAAAGTTACCTGAGTATACACTTCTTCCGAGGTTATACATTTTTGAAAAGATGATAGATTGATATTGTCTGGAAACTTTGTCAACTTAGGATATTTTCAAACTGTCAATAAAATATGCACCATGAAGCTCAACAAAGCAAAGAAATGTGCATCAAATGGAGATCAACAAAGTACAAACAAGAAAGAAAAAGACCCAGCAAAAGAAACCTCCAACTCCACACCCAGAAACCCCAAGGAAAATAAAAAAAAAATATAAAAAAAAGGATACAACGAAAGCAACATAAGTATGATTGCTTCCAATCGGCAAAGATTGTACATAAAAGACGTGTTTCAACGTAAAAGACTCGTAACGCAGCTCGTCATCGTGGCAGATAGTATCGAATGCCAACAGAAAGGGTATCGTGTCGCAGAAAATATGGTCGTAGATGTTTGTGTGTGATCGTATGTGTGTGTGTTCCGAAAAAAGAGGCAATCAATGCTTGTACAGCGAGACCGAGGAAGCCCAAGGTCAAGGTCAAGCTCAAGGTTAAGGGTGCAGTGATTGCTGCTGCTACCCTGCCTTATCACCCATCTCCACTTTCCGCATCAGACTCCTTCTTCTTGGAGAAGAACGAGACGTGGTTATTTACCGCCCAAATAGCAAATCCAGCAATTGCAAGAAGAAGAAAGAGGACGATGATGATGATCGCGATGGTGATGTTGCGTTGGACCATCTTGGGTGGAGACGATCAGCAGATCGTGGTAGACGTGATTTGAGATGGTAGAGAGCTTCGATCGTTGTCAAGCCGATAGGAGGATAGGTGAAAACAAAACAAGGCGTGGAGGTTGAGGTGGTAGGCCGTGTACAGGTGGGCAGCAATGCGTTGGGTGGGATTTGTATACGGAAGTATACAGCCTCGTCGGGCTGGGTCTTTTCGCCAACAACTCTCCTTTTTTTGAAGGAAAGCAAGATTATAGATCGGAAGAATGTGAGAAAGGAAAAGCTAGAGGGAATTTTATCGGCTGGAATGTGAATGGGTTTTAAACAGGACTTTTTCTTCCCAGCCATGTGCTTTTAGAGGGGCTGGGGAACTCAATGTCAATGTACTAACCACATACTGTCGGTACTCAGGATACTCCGTACATTATAGGTATATTGAGGGCAAATATAATTGACCAAAGCAATGTATTCCAAAGGTTATCAATGGCATATAGCTAGTCCTTTGGAAGTACAAGTCTACACAATAGAGATGAGAATTCAAAACCTGAGGCCACATATATACTCACGTGACCCAGACCATCAACGCATAGGGATTGACTCGAAAACGAAGCAGACTGATCTGATACCAATTCAGATTCAGTAATAGTACAGGTAGTAGCGGAAAAGAATCGTCATTAGTCTTGCCATGTAAATATAAATATGGTATATTTCTTTACATGAACCGGTCGCATCCATAGACTTAACCCAGAATCTTCAACCCTCCCTTAGTTTTGGCTGGCTTTTTGATACCGTCCTGCCTCACTTTTCCACCTGCCCCACCGGCGGTATCTCCCTTAGGACCCTTGCCTTTGCCTTGTTTCTTTCCATTCTTGGGGTTCGAAGCTGGGCGAACCTCGGTCACGGCTCGGCGCAGTTGGATTGGGTGCGAACCAATGTACTTTCCTTCCATTTCTTTTCCCGCTTTGAAGTAGTCATCACTTCCACTGAAGCTGACAAAGCCGTACCCTTTGCTCTTCTGGGTTCGCTTCTCTCGGACGACACGCGCTTTCTGGACCGATGGGTAGCGAGAAAATGCCTTCAACAGGGACTCATCCGTCACTTCGCCTGCGAGGTTACCCACAAAAAGGCGGAAATGTGACGGGTCCCATTCTAATAGGGTCGGGTCGGTCCACGTTTCACCACCGCCAGAACGAATGACTGTCTTTTGCGGCGCAGACTGCGGGGCAGGAGTACCAGCTGGGGTTCCAGCTCCTGTGTTCATACCTGAGCCAGTCTGATTGGCTTGGTTTCTGGGGTCTTCACTGGGTTTGTTGTAGGCGCTCTGCCACTGCGCAATTTGAGCTTCAGTCTCTGCATCAATGCCAGGGGCGTTGCCACTCTGTGGGAACCCTGTGTTGGCCTGGTTGGGGGTAGGTCCGAACGGGTTCGCAATGTGTGGAACGGTTGGGCCGTATGTATTTTCAGCGTATTGAGGTTGTCCATAGTAAGAAGGCGCACTCTGGTATGCCTGGGGCTGTTGGTAGTGGTTGACGTAGCTGTTGGCGGGGGTCGCGTATCCAGAGACTGGCGGATTCGAGACCGAGTGGGTATTGGCACGATGCGGTAAACTGGAGGCTACCGCGCGAGGCTGGAACGCCGTGAAGGCGCTGTAGCCTGTTGGTCGTGTTCTAACACCATGGCTTGCAGGATTGGCGGTGGAAGGCTGCGCGATGTTGGAGGATGGAGGTGGCCGGGGAGGAAGTGACGATGGAGTCTGTTTGAGACCTGGAGGAGGCGGAAGGGACATGATGAATGGGATATTCAAATAGGGAGAGAGAAATGAGATGCGAGAGATGAGAATCCTAGATGCAAAGTAGCAACCGCAACGTACCTTCAGGGCCTGACTGACGCCGCAGTCATTCGCCAGACGTCACGCTTGAGATAGGCACCCGAAGGATGAGCACTTGTAAGACACGAAACGTTGCGCGGCTTGCAAATGATCACAGTGAGAAGCCGGGGGAACTTGAAAAATGCGCGTGTCCAACGACTACGCTGGATCGCGAATGCTTAATGGGACAAGGTCGGAGGAGATATAAGAGATGGCTAACTTTTTTTTTTCTGATTCTGAATGCGCTGGCCAGGCCGTTGGCAACGACTGTGTCACCTGACTCGATCAAGCTTTCCTGACTCAGCCATGACATAAGCGCGTGCTGAACTCGTCATTGCCGCTGCGGGAGCTGCAACCCCCACTCTAGTCCCAAAACAGCCTAGCGCATGAGCCGGTTATGAACTCATCGGCAAGTGATTTCTCCGTCGCAGCTCTGCCAGAATAGTTCACCGATGCGTGGACAAGGTGGGATGGTTAATTCGGATGGTTTCGATGGAGTTACATGGATATTCGGTTGATTTTCTGCTTCATCATTTTCTACATACAATATACATACCTAGGTACTCTTCCTACTATCTATATTATATACAATTCTTCAGTTCCAAGTTACCCCTCCATGCCCCGCTATTGTACGCAGTAAAAGCTGCAATGTCAATCACATGTGTACATACTATGTTAAAAGAAAAATCGGTAGCATCTAACGTATAGAGAATTTGAAACCGGATCGGATAATGCTTTCCAAATTCTAACAGAACCCGAGTGGGTTGATACCGGACGACTCTGCTCCTGTACCTAATACTTGGCGCTACACCGGAGACAGTAAGAATAACGCTGGTACATGGTACCCCCGCCGGTATGTCCCACCAAGATGACGGAAGAGTTGCTCCGTCAGCCGGCCTACTTCTTCTTCTTCCCCTCCTCTCCTTCTTCATCTTCCTTTCTTCTCTAGATTCATCTTTTCTCTACTCAATACCCCCCATATCTCACATCTAATCGTCATGGCTGACCAGGCTGTGTAAGTTATCTACTTTCTGCCCCCCACTTCACCAATTCCAGCATCCCAGCATCCCAGCATCCCAGCATCCCAGCATCCCAGCATCCCAGCATCCCAGCCCAGTGGTTACATCCTGCATCCTGCAGTGATAACAGAGCACATGGATCTTCAATGCTGCTCAGACATCATGCAGCAGCTCTATATGGAAGACTCAATTCCCATAGAAGCTCCCGCACGATGATACCAATGGAGCTATTGCGTGTCTGGTCCTTTTTTTTTTTTTTTTTTTTCTTTCGGAAGCGCACGGATTTCCTTTTGTTTTTGTTCCCATTGTGATTTTTACCCAGCTGTTGACGAGAGACATTGATCGCTGACGATAGCGCCCGTCTCGCCGGCATCAATGTCGGCGCTCCGGCGCACCTTGCTCCTAGTGCTGATTTCGGCCTTATCGGTCTGGCCGTTATGGGCCAGAACCTGATCCTGAACGTCGCTGATCACGGATTCACCGTTTGCGCTTACAACCGTACCACCGCCAAGGTTGACCGCTTCCTGGAGAACGAGGCCAAGGGTAAGCTCTACAGAGAATAACATGTCCCGGTCCCCTTTGCAAAATTGCTCACTTTAGGACAGGCAAGTCCATCGTCGGTGCTCACTCCATCCAGGAGTTCTGCGCCAAGCTCAAGCGCCCCCGTCGTATCATGCTCCTCGTCATGGCCGGCAAGCCCGTCGATGACTTCATCGAGTCCCTTCTGCCTTTCCTCGAGAAGGGTGATATCATCATTGACGGTGGTAACTCCCACTTCCCCGACAGCAACCGCCGCACTCAGTACCTCACCGGCAAGGGTATCAGCTTCGTCGGCAGCGGTGTCTCCGGTGGTGAGGAGGGTGCCCGTTACGGTCCCTCTCTCATGCCCGGTGGTAACGAGGAGGCCTGGCCCCACATTAAGGACATCTTCCAGAGCATCTCCGCCAAGAGCGACGGTGAGGCCTGCTGCGACTGGGTCGGTGACGAGGGTGCCGGTCACTACGTCAAGATGGTCCACAACGGTATTGAGTACGGTGACATGCAGCTGATCTGCGAGGTAAGGCTACTCTCAAGCTGCAAACTATTCTCGAGCCACCACTCACATCATTTAGGCCTACGATATCCTGAAGCGTGGTCTCGGCCTCTCCTCCAAGGAGATTGGTGATGTTTTCGCCAAGTGGAACACTGGTGTTCTTGACTCCTTCCTGATCGAGATTACCCGTGATATCCTCTACTACAACGACAACGATGGCACTCCCCTTGTTGACAAGATCCTCGACAAGGCTGGCCAGAAGGGTACCGGCAAGTGGACCGCCATCAACGCTCTGGACCTCGGCATGCCCGTTACCCTGATCGGTGAGGCTGTCTTCTCCCGCTGCCTCAGTGCTCTCAAGGACGAGCGTGGCCGTGCCTGCGAGATCCTGAGCGGTCCTACTCCCAAGTTCGAGGGCGACAAGCAGGCTTTCGTCGACGACCTTGAGCAGGCCCTGTACGCTTCCAAGATTATCTCCTACGCCCAGGGCTTCATGCTCATCCAGAACGTAAGTCTTCTTGTCAGCTTTCCTGATAGTCGGTTTCTAACCCTCATCCCTAATATAGGCCGCCAAGGAGTACAAGTGGAAGCTGAACAAGCCTTCCATTGCCCTCATGTGGCGCGGTGGTTGCATCATCCGCTCCGTCTTCCTTAAGGATATTACCAACGCCTACCGCAACAACCCCGACCTTGAGAACCTGCTGTTCGACGACTTCTTCAAGAAGGCAATTAACGACGCCCAGAACGGCTGGCGTAACGTGATCAGCAAGACCGCTCTGTGGGGTATCCCCGCTCCGGCCTTCTCCACTGCTCTCAGCTTCTACGACGGCTACCGCTCCAAGAACCTGCCCGCCAACCTGCTCCAGGCCCAGCGTGACTACTTCGGTGCCCACACTTTCCGCATCAAGCCCGAGAACGCTAACGAGACCTTCCCCGAGGGCAAGGATATCCACGTTAACTGGACCGGCCGTGGTGGTGACGTGTCGGCCTCGACCTACATCGCATAAGCGTGTTAAGTTGAGGTCTGCTAGAAGGGTAAAAAATTTGGATGTTCAATGTATTTAGATGTCTTCATGGAATGCCCATGATCCGTAACGAAGTCACTTGTTTTTTTCTTCTGCATGCGTATCTGTTTCCTATCTATGATTTATGTGAGTCTCTATCCACAGGCCGATACCAGGTATAAAGTGCGTGTTCGAACCAAAAAGGATAATAGTGGTCCTAGGGAAGACTAGAGAGACCAGACATTGCTACGACAATACTTGAGGGGTCCATGAAACTTGCCATCCACGACCTCTCTTTTTTCGTCGTTCAATTGGAGGTGCAGAGTCCGCTGTAATGACGGCGTCCGGTGGAGCTTTGTGTAGTAAGGAAGTTCTGTTTCTACCTTGAATTATTCCATTGGCGTGTCCTCTTTCGATATCTTCCTTGTCCCCGTAACTTGGGATTGGTTGTGATAGGCAATCTGGCATCTGCCTTTGATGCAACGACTGTCTGTTACTGTTAGGCCAGGCCGTCTTGGGCCTCCAGCATATCTTGGAGAGAGGATTCTTGGAGTCTCTTTAGGTCCATTTCTAGATGTTAAGTTGCATTCACCTCTCAAATCCTTGCAACTCTATGAAGCTGTGCTGACTTAGTATATGAGCTAAATGATAAGATCTTAAGTGGTATTGTAAGTCAATTTGTCGAGGAAGTGAAAGTAAACTCAATTAAGGTTGATACCGGTACCTAGTCTACGTGTGAGCCGCGGAGGTCTTATAAAGACTATATAATCCTCCATACCTAAGAGTCATGCGGATAGATAAAACTGTCTTTGTGTCGCTGGCTAAATATAAGAATATACGGATGTCTGTTTGCCCACCTAGGCACCTGAGCCGGTTCTTTAGCTGCGTCAATATCCTGTTGGCAGGCCTATAAAAGCCCGGCAGTTCTTCTTCTTCCCCTTGCTCTTTCCCCTTCGCTTACCACCATCGCCCAGGGCCCCAGAGCTACGTCCGACTTAATCTTGATCCATGGGGCTCTGGGCGTGGAGGGTCCTCAACATGCTCGTCATGCATACTCATGTGATCGTTCCGTTCCGTGTCTTATTCGTTATACTCGCAATCTTGTCTCTCTCGAAATTTCATCTCGGCAAATCCAAAGTGTTTCAATTTTTTTTTTAATAGTAATTTAACTCTACCAAGTAAGAACCACCAATATCATCAAAATAGATCAAGAATCATATAGTCGTAGGGAGAAAAAGTCCCCAAGAAACCATCAAGTCGTATCAATCATGCAGGGAGTATGCTAAATGAGCAAAGCAATCCCACAACTTCAAAGGTAAAGTGAAGTGAAGTGAAGTGAAGTGAAAGTGAAAGTGAAAGAAGAAAGAAAGAAACAAAGACGCCAAACAAAACAATAACAAGACCCAATCTCTATGCACATCGCAGTAATCAATCTGTGATTGGAGTGTTCAGTCTATGAAATCAGCCAACCGCGCAAGTAAGAAATGGTTTAGAAGCAAAAGAATCAAGAATTGAAATCGAGGCCCAATCGCCTAAGATGAAGTTGGTAGGTCAGGGAGGAGTGAGAGACCTAAGAAGTTAAGATAGAATATAAAACCAAAAATAAAACATCAAACTCATACTTCACGACCAAACATGGAAGCCCGGGAGCCCTGCTCCCCGTCTCCCGCTACCACGCCGGGACCCAGCGGCCGATTCAGCCCCACCGTGGTTCCCATGCCTACCTTCGTCCAGACTACGCCGCGAGGCGCCAAAGTCGCTCATAGCGAAGAGTAGCGGCTCGTCGTCTTCAGGCGCTTGTCCAGACAGCGTCCGACCCGTGCTTGGTCGCTGCCCAGAACCGCGGCGGATTTCCAGTGTGGAGTTGCCGCTGTTGCTTCCGCTGGCGTTGCCATCGCGGTCCTGGTCGCGCTCTGCTAGGTGCGGGGCGAGGTTGGCACCCCGGGCGAGACTGCTGGATGCTGAGCTGAGGGAATGCCCGCTTGAGTAGCCGCGACCGCGGGAGTTGGCGAAACGGGGCTGGTAGACATGGGGGTTGGAAGAGGCTGAAGCGCTGGTGGGTCCAGACATTTGCCCGCGGTGGGATGCACTGTCCCGATACGGACCCGTTGTAGAGACCGACGGACCGCTTTGGTCCTCGGCCGGTGATTGTTGGTCTTTCTGGGAGTCGTTCTGCTGTTGGGCGGCACCCAGCGTAGTATTTGTGGGCTCATCGGCCCCCAGGCTGAGGCTGCGCATGCCGAATGGGAAGATTTCATCGTCGTCACTTGTAACAATTGGCCGACGCACAGCTGCGGAGCTCGAGCGGCGGTAAGCAGGATTGAAAATCCGCGGCGACGTTGGAATGTCAATGGCACCTGCAGTAGAAGAAGGCGCTCGCGTATTTTCTGCGCTAGAATGTTCCTCCAGCGGCGGGTCGTGGTGTATGCGAGGGAGTCTTGAGTGGTGATCGGTCTCAATGTCATCAGCAACGCTGTTCGAGCTCAGACGAGAGCGGATAGCAGGAGTGTGGGGAGTATGAGGGGTGTGGGGGGATATGGGTTTCCCCGGAGAAGAAGCTGTGGAGATGGAGGTACCTGCAACCATCGGTGGGACACCTGACAATTGCTTGCTCGAAGAAATGGAAGAGCGATGCAAGTGCATAGACTGTGACATTGAGTCGGACAACGCGGCGTTTGAATCTCGCATACCGCGGAAACGAGCAAGAGCTGCTGCGGTGGTGTTGGGACCAGGCTGAATAGATGCAGAGGTGGATGAGTTCATCAAGTCCTTCTTCGAATCAAGCATCTTCAAAAATTCGGAGATATTCTCATCATCTGCTTGAATGGACTCTGCACTCGTGCCTGTAGCTTCCGTGAGTAGGCCGGACCCAGGCTGTGCATTGGATGACGTCGCGCTCGCTCGGCCACTGGAGTTGTCGTCTTCCAGTCTATTTGCCCCTGCAGAAAGGCGGCCTCGTCGGTGGCTAAAGGAGCTGCTGTACCGGGAGATCGGAGCAGGTTTGGGGGATGCGGAATTAGAAGATGATATAGCTTGTTCAGATGCAATAGTTGTAGGTCTGCGCGCTGAAGCGGCAGAAGAAGGGGGCGGCATAACGCGTGAGTCGGCAGATGTTCCTGTGGGGATGCGTGAAGACATGTTGCGGGGAGACACTCCCAAGGGAGAGTCTGCTAAAGCCGGGGAAGCAGAAAGAGGGGGAGCTTTGAAGGGCTGGAATGAAACGGAGGGGCGGCGTTGGAAATTCGAGCTTCCACCTTCACCAGCAATCTGCGCAGCACGTCCCGAAGGAACGACTTTGGCAGGAGGAAGGAGTCTCTTAGGTGAGTCTGTCGGGGAAGGAGACTCCGCGCCCGAATCTCTCATTGCACGAAGTGTTGATATAGGACTGGCACCTGTTGTTGGGCCAACCTGATGGAAAGTCGAGAGACTGCCGTATGCACGTGTGCAGTCTGGGTTCTCAACTGCCCTTCTCTCCACTGGCACAGACCCGATTTCAGGATTTGGGCGATTGGCATCATCTGAAGGCAACGATGGACGAAAGATCTCGTCGTCAGCTCCCATAAACCGCGAGCTCAGCAGCGCTTCCGAGTCGTCAACACGAAAATCACAGTTCGTCCGATACGTGACTTGAACTGAAAAGGGACCTGCGGGCGACTCTGTGACCCCAAAGCTGTAGGTGTCCACCACTTTTTCGCTTCCTTCACCCAAAGGGGCTGTCAAGGGATCCAGTGAAAGGTCATCGCGAGCAACGCTCCCATCTACCACACGGTACTTGATCTGGAGAGCTGGACTCTGCCGCAACTTTTTGTTGCGTTTAGAGAATCTCCATGCGGGCAAGAACTTGGAGTAGGTGAATAAGGATCGGAAGAGCACAATGCTTTTCTTATACACAGTCGGCAATATAGAGCCCAGATCTGCCGGAAGCCTGCTTGAGGACTCTCCCAACTCGATTCTCCACCGCTCCAAGATAATCCCGTCGTTTTCCGATTGGTATGGCTTAGCATGGGCGCCTTGAAGCGCCGCGAGCGACTCGCGCACATCCCAACGCTTCCCATTCTCATCCAGAATCACCAAACTTTGATTATTTGTGAGTCCCTTTGTGTCTAGGTATGTTTCGATAACGAGGGGTGGTGGTCGATTGTCCGTTGCATCGCATGTTCTCCAAGGTCGCAGGGGTTCCCGAAGGACATCTGTATCATCTAATTCCACGTTGAACTGGAGCAAAACAAATAGAGTTAGTACCTGCTACTTTCAGATGTTTGTCTGTCCCCCAAAGCATCGTAAATCCGACCATGGGATGGAAACGTACCCAGCGGTTGACTCTAGTGGACTCGGAGCCCTTGTTAAAGGAGGGAGGCAGTGCAACTCGTGAATGCAGGATAATCAAAGCGGCTTTTGTGTGGTAGTTCTGTTGAGAAAGATATTAGCCATCAATAAGCCATCCTGATAAGCCATTGGAGGGACGATCTGAATGACGATACCGATATTATCTGATTTAACCGGGTCAGGGCCTCCTTGCCCAGTGCCGCATTCCTCCCCTGCTCGGACGGCTGAGGTCCTGGTTCTATCCCCAAACCCCTGGCAGAATTAGACCCCATATCGACAGTTGGGGAGCTAGGGGCGGCTTCCTGTTCTCTGCGGTCGTCCCGAGCTGTCGGTCTGGGTGGGAAGTTTGGCGCCGGAGACGGCACCGATGATCGGGGATGTTGATGCATGGTTGGGCGGCTAATTGCGAGCGCGTGGTTAGCGACCATCAACACGCATGCGAACGAGAGGAAAGAAGGGTATTACCCTGATGGAGCCCAAGGAGTGCTGGGTATGAGTGTTATCACCGCCGGGATCTGTTATCAGGAATGCAATCGGGCAGCGATGCTTCCAGGACTGATGGCCATGCTAACAGAGGAGGAGAATGATAATCTTCTAAGGACGTTCCAGTATCTGAGACGCTGAATGATTCACGATAAGACAATGGACGCCCAGCATGTGGTCTGGGGGTGACTCCGGCCTGGGACCTTCGGAGCAAGTCTAGAGCTTCTCCGCACGAGTAAATGCAGTTGGATGAACTCGCCGTATGAGGCGATAGAAAGGTGAAAGAAATATAAGAAAGCCCGTGAGAAAGAAATGAGAGACAAGATGGATGCGGAGAAAGGCCAAAGAGAAGGGGTGTGATAACGAAGATAGTTCGTTTGTGACGCACATCCGGTGACTCGACAGGTCTCGAGTGTCCTAGTCAGCCTAGAACGCCACACAGATGATGCAAACACGGGGGTTTGCCTGTATGGTGTCGATATTCTCTTCTATTCTTCTATTTACTCTTATACATATATCTCCCACCAATTTTACCTACTAGAGATTTGTTGTACAAGCCGGGTACTATGCACGGTCGCAAGGATCGCCGTAGCCGGGCAAGGTACCCTGGAAACGATAAGAACGTGATCACTTACAATGATATCAAAATATCTACATCTTGTACATACCCCTGGAGGTATAGGCAGCTGATAGTGATATCATTCATATATATATTATTCATATCGGAGTACTATATATGTACTTTATATCAAAGATTTCCCCATATTCTATTTTGACATGTTACACGGTTATCTGATCCAACGTCATAACTTCATTGATCATTAGATCGGTCAACTGGTGATTATGTAGGAAACCTGACTTCTCCATTGTTGATGATGAACATTATATATTGAAAGAACAACTTATATAATCCATAGACAAAGGATCCCATGGTCTGACCAAAATAAACAAAGAGATGGTGGCAGAGCGAATTATATAACCATGTACATATATATATATCCATGGATGTAGATCAAAAAATATATACAAAAGTTGCGGCTCAAACCCTCAACGCGCATCATGTCCAATGGTAATAGATATCAACATTCGCTTAAAGATTGGTGCTGAGCACTCCAACGGGGTCACTCTTGACCTTCGAGTCCTGTTCACCCAGATTGAACAGCGCATCAATAAGTTTCACCAGAATAGGCTCAAGCTCCACACCAAGAGCAATCGGGTTGAGGATACTGAGAAGGTCAGTATTCTCAGTGCAGCCACTCTTGGTCGTGCCAGCAAATGAATCCTTGACAAATCTGATGACATCCAGAATGGCAATGATTTCAGTAGTCGCATGACCACCGCGGGCATAGGTAGTAAACTTGACATTCGCACCCCAGTCGCACCAGGAATTAACCATCTTTTCGGCATCTGCATAAGGGATGACTTCGTCATTTGTGGCATGATACACAAAGGTTGGCACCGTCGGGGTCTCGTCCTTGTTGACAGCCATGGTGTTCTTCTTCAACACGGACTGAATGATCGGGTCGAAGATGAAATCTTCACCCATTGTTTGGAAGCTAGTTTCAAAGATTGACCGTCCGAAGAACGCCAAGAGGTTCGCAGTGGCGCATTCGGAAAGAGTAGAGTCCAATATCTTTTGGCCCTCAGCTGTCATGACCTCGCTAATGAAAGGGGCCAGCTCGGCACCGTAGGCGGTTGACTTTGAGAGACCAGCAATAGCTGAGGGAACAAAACCACTGAAGGCTGAGTTGTCAAGCTGATACATCGTGCCGGTGACGTTCGAGGGAGTTCCACCCTGCACCCAGCCCTTGATGTTCAGCTCTGACGCGTACTTGGGCTGCAGAGAGGCTGCCCAGCCGGTAGCAATGGCACCGCCTGAATAGCCTATGCCGACAACCATGGGGTTATCGTCGAGACCCAAGGTCTTGAAGCTCTCCACGGCACGGATACCATCCAATACACCCATACCCGCGAGACGGCCAGGTCCAAAGGCAGCCTCCGGTCCCTCATAATCGGGAGAAGCGACGGTGTACCCAAGAGCAAGGTAGATCTGAATGATCAGTAGCTCGACCGAAGCGATCAAACTGTCCTGTGGCGCACCGAGCTGGTAGGTATAGCTAGGCTGACATCTCGTCGCAGAGCTATCGTAGGCCGTGGCAAAGGAAACGAAACGATCTAGCTTCGCGTTCTTCGGCTTGAACACCGTCGTAACTGTTGCAATGGCCGAGCCATTGATTGCAGTCGTGCGGTAAAGCAGCTGATAGGCTTCCACGTCAATTGGGACGAGACCGAAGAACGCGGCAGTGATGTCGCGTTGGCTCAGGATTGTCCCAGGCGCCTCAGATGCGAAGCCAGCAGGCGGCTGATAGAACGGATCAGCATCAGGAGCTAGAACCGTGCTGCGAGGGACTGGAGGTGCAGGTAGTGCTGAGACAGTCGAGGTGAATGCCACCAGACCAACCAGGGCAAGGCGCACCATGCGCACAAGGGACAATGCCATTTTCTGCTCTATATAGCAGAGTCAAGGCTGCGATCCTGCATGGAGAAAGGGGGCAATCTTCATATTATATACGTGGGGCGATCCATACATTCATTCTTCTTGGGAATGTGATTGATGTCTACAACCGAGGCTGGTAAATAATGCGGCGAACATCACACGGCCCCGGATGATGGAGAGAACTCCGTGTAGAATCGATCCGGGGCAATGCATGATCTATCTGATGCCCTGCAGATCTCCTTGTCAACATGATATATGATATTAGTTTTATATACTTCACAGAAGTATGAACACGTTTAACAGAGCGATCAGCAAAATAAACTTATCAGATAGACTCATGTCTTTGTCTTTTTTCTCATCAAAACCTTCAGATGAACGTTGGGGCCCAACAAATTTTCAAATTTTCAAATTTTCCAGACTGGAAGATCCACGCCAACCCCGCATAAATTTTCTTCGTTCACCATTGGGGCATAAACAGCACTGTGGATGCAATACCTAAGTATCCGAGGCTGTTTACTGAGACATTATATCGGAGAAACCTTCTTCTGCAATATTGGAATACGTTGTGGATAGGCCTCGGGTCAGAATACGCACGCTAGTCCCCAAATTCAATATCCGTACTCCGTACGCCCGCAATTGGTTGTTCACAGGCGCTCTAAGCCAACATTGTCTTAGCGGTACCCCTCATAATGCGGGGAAGATCTTGCAAGAAGCAGATTCTTGCATGAAATGTTGTCGCTATGTGTATATTGGCACTTCACATGAAAGGGCTTTGGTTGTATTATTCGGCTTCATCAGTGTTAAGGCGGGATCCACAAACGGATGCTGAGACCTGGGCAGATGACACACTTTCCCCTTTTAGTAAGGCGAAGGCTAGGCAGGTGATTTCTAATAGGATATAGGACCGATTGGTAGGAACAGACATGAGAGGAGTATATACTGTGCACTGTCCTAAAAACCTGACAATATAACCGTCTTGATGTAGATATATCTCGAGTCCATGTCATTTTCGTCAATAGCGGTGATACCCCCCCTTTTTGTTGGTCTGGTATAGCTGATATAATTTCTTATAATTTCTCCCTTTTCTCCCTTTAGTCAATATATTTCAACCAGATCCCAGAATAATGGATGGCCCGGGGGATCAGTTTAGCCCCACAGTTGATTATCCTGGGGAGCCTTGTAAACTACTGCAGACGTTAGACTAATGCGGTGCCTAAGCTCTTGTGTGGGTTTCGAACAAATCTGTGGTCTCATCATTATTTATTCACCTTGGAAGGGCCATGATTTATTAATTCAAACCATTTGATCTTTTGATACATTGAGTACCCTGGAATCGATAAATACAAAACTTCTTCACATCTTCCATCTTGCTAAGCTTCCCGGAATCTACCGTAAATCAAACACTATTATAACAATCCGCATCATATTTGGTTTAATCTGAATACCCAGGTTTTTTCCATTCAAGAGGGATCACATCCAACATGTCTTTGAATTCTCCCGTGGTCCGGTCGTCGAAAACCATCTTCTGGTCAATAGTAACCCTATTTTCGCGAATTTGAACAAGCCACCATGTTGCAAGAGCCGCAGCCTGATCCCGCACTGTACGTAGATCTTGCCTAGGCGTATTCCACTTGACTGGCAACGAGATACAGTGATCGCCCAGCCCATGCAGTGGCTGATGGGTCATGGTGGTTTGGCCGTATTTGCACTTCTGGATTACGAATAGCATAATCGCCTCGTCACTATGGGTGCCATTCTTCGCTTCCGGTAGGAGTATAACACTGGCCCAGCAATAACCCTCACAATCGTCGCGCGGATCCGGAATATGGTGATTGCGGGTTATGAAGGGACTTGTCTGCACGCACATTTCGCCGGTTAGTGGAGTGGATGGGGATGAGGACTGACCTTTGGCAGGGGAAGACGACATTCAGCTGTATAGTATGTTATCTTTCAAGAGAAAATGCTCTCTTGGTTATACCGCCAAGTTATTACAGCCTGGAGGTGGGGAGGGGGTTATGTAGTGACCTGAAATACGATGTGTTTGTAACAAAGAGAAAAACCTCAAAGAACTTTTGCTGTTACAATGGCCTTTTATATCAACAAAGAAATCAGTTACATCTTAATTTACTATCGCAGAGTAAAGTATAATAATGACGCTTTATGCTGGAATTGGAGGAAGAGCTGCATGAGTAAGACTGCCCTGAATCCTCGTGAGCGCTGAAAGGAACAAGAAGTAGTTCTTTTAGCTAGTAGATGGGTAGTTGAACGGCTAGACAAGTCCAGAGGTCTCGAGGTTGCTACCAAGGGATTTTGTCATCAAATGGATATGGATTTCTGGTGGCGGTGATGTAGATGATCATTTGATGAACGCGTACGATGCTAGGGAGACAGATTAGGATCCCCCGAGCCTGGATGTCCTAGTATCACATGGACACATAGTCTGCCTCTGGCACTCAATACTATGGCAAAACGCAACCCTAAGCCGCCATATTACTACTTCATTCGCAGACTTGGCTAACTATATATGTAGATGCGCGCCGAGGTTGGCCGAAAGTGGAAGGCAATGAAGCAGGATCTTTCTACTCGACATTATAGTGAAGATTCAGAGCATTGTCTCGCAGGCTATGGCAACTTCCTCTATGGCACACATGAACTGTTTGAGAAAGATGAAGATACTCGGCTTGCAACAATAGTCCGAAACCGCATGGATGTTTTCAAGTCCGACATGGAAGAATATGGATTCGAGTATCAATTTCCCAATTGGACACCAGGAACACAGCACTCCAGTCCAGCAGGAGTTGGACCTGAACCTGAATCTGATAGCGGTGATAGCGATGGTAGCGATGACGATGACGATGAGGAGGCGGATAGAACCCCTGTTCGTAAGAACATAAATGCGTCAGAGCACAGTGGCGCCATTGATGGTATTCTCCACGACCAAGTCAACATAAGGAAGCCAAGAGGTGATAGCATCCTCGCATGAATCGAGGACCAATATCGTGCTTCCCGCGGATTCGAGTTGGGAACATTCCAAACATCACTACTGTGCACCATCATGAACAAGCAATCAGGCAAATGAACAGAGTTTGCACTCGGATATGTCATCGATGTGATTGATACCATGCATACATTTATCCTCAAAGTCCTCCTATCCATCTGCCCGGATGAGCAAATCCGCGACAAGTTAGTGAATGTTCTCGTCGATGAACTGTCCAAGAGATACAGCGAAGCGATGGACCAGGCCCAGATAATTCTCAAGGCCGAGCGCATGAACCTGATGACTTTGGACAACAAATTTCAACAAACTCTCGACATATCTCAAAAGAGAAGGTGTGTTCGACTAATTCATTCGATCTATGGGGAGGATACTATACTAAAACTATTTTTACCAGCCACCAGGAGCAGTATGAGATTGTGAAGGGTAAGAAAAAAGCCCCGATGAGCAGTTACATCCATGATATCCTGGCGGCCTACTACGCAGTGGCATCCAAGCGGTTCATCGACATCTGCATGCAAGCTACCGGGTACTGCCTGCTTACCGGACCACGCAAGCCGCTTGGACTCTTCTCGCCCCAGTTTGTTGCGGATCTGGCGGAAGACCAGCTCATGGAGATTGCGGGTGAGAATGCGGCGCTGAGTCGGCGACGAGAGCAGCTGAAAAAGGGGATCCAGGACTTGGAAACTGGCCGAAAGATTATGATGTAGATCTGGTCTCTGTGGTACGAATGTCACCAGACAATTCTACATGAATTCGGAATGAAATGGAATGTCATGCATACAACATAGTACATACATAAGGTTGCATCATCCTATCACTTCCCCACGGGCTCTGCCCTGGATGATCCTCGCCTCTCGTCCGGGGGCATGGAGGGACCTGCGCGTCGTTATTGGTCAGAGGAAACACGCGGACAACGATAACGTCCATGTAGGCACATAATACCGATTCCTATAGTATGGTATAGTATGGATGGCTTCGTCGGCTTCTTTACCCCAATTACTTAATAGGACGCTGGGAACATAATTTGGGAGCTGGTAACAAATTGCAAGCCGTGAAAGGATTTGCTTAGTCTATGGGATTTGAAATCTTCTATATTACTCAAGTCATTCTCTCGACTTGGTAAAGTGAGGTGAGGGTCTTTCTATATATCTCACCTATACTTGGTTATAAACATTGAACATTGTTTGCCCTTAAATATCTAAATACTTCATTTAAAATAAGCCTCGACACATTTAGAGTGGGACAAGCCCGAAATGACCCGTGTCCGATATAGATGGACTACTGTGTACGTGGTTTTTGGCCCAGGAGGTCGTTATCTCCTACTGGGTGACGGCCCCACGATCCATGGATGGCATCGAAGACAAGCTGGATTTCTGGCAAGTGCGACCTGCAACAATTTGCTGCTCCCTCGAAATATTATACACTGGCATCTTCCCCGCCGAGGCACCCCTCATTCCGTATCCTCGAAATTTTCGGGTTACCCGCTAAAGCACTTTCGCCACACGCGCATACTCCGAGCCCACAATCGATTTCGCGTCAAATCTCATCAGAAAATTTGTGATACCACCGAGATCGCGTCGACCTACATAGCGTCGGCAAATCTTATCCTTTCCCTTCCGATCAGAGCTCTCTTATCACCAAGCTCCCCCGTCGCGGTCCACCCCACTGTGGTGACGGCGACGCTCAGCTTGGGCCTGATAAGAGATTCGGCGCGTCGACCCCTCCGAGCACATGAGTAACAAGATTTGGGAGTATTTCATTCAAGATGATGTCGAGCGGTTCCAGCGGTCTCTGGCGAACGCGACGTTCGCGGGACCGCGAGCTGCAGGAGGCTCTGGAGGCACATCCAGAGCTGCGACAAATCTGTCATCGAAGACTGGAAGCCCCGGGTCCATGATCTCCTCGTCCCCGAACCCACCGAGAAGTAAGAAGAATATCGAATCATCACCTTCGTCCTCCGTGCCTGATCGAACGGCCTTCCTGCGCGGGAGTGCGAATCTGTCGCGTGCCGATGTCAATGCCCGCGATCATTACGGTCGTACACTGCTGCATCACGTCGCTTCATCCTCGAAACCTACCGCCTTCAAGTTCGCACACGCTTTGTTGGAAGTTCCCTTTATCGATATATATGCACAGGACTGGGAGAGTGGGTGGACGGCTCTGCATCGGGCTCTTTACGCTGGGAATGCCACAATTGCTCTGGCGCTCATGGCGCGCGACCTACAGGATATGACAGATTTCAGCAAAGGTGGAAATACGAGTCATCCGAGTGGTGGTCTGATCAAGATCAAAGACCGTGAGGGTTGCAGTCCTTTTGACGTCTTCGGAGCGACTATTAGAGCCCGCGACATCAAGCACATCTCTGAAAAGTGGCCGAACCCAGACCTTGACGATGATGATGCTCTGGGCAGCGATGTTGCTTCCAATGCTGCCTCAAACTTTGGAGATGATGGGGAAGATGGGCCTTACGCTTTTAGGAGTGTCCTGAAAGGGGCCGTGGATATTTCCGCCGATGAAGTTTTCACACTCGGAAGTAACAAAAACCTGAACCTTGGTCTAGGGGACCAGGATGATAGACAATTCCCTGAGCGTATCGCTTTGAAGCGCCCGGAGCATCTTTTGCGCCGATTCTATCGTGAATACCAAGAGAAATTGGAGCACCTAGGGCTTGAGGATAGCGCCCCCAAGAGCAAATCGACCGAGCTGCCCACGTTGATCAGAAACAAGCCAATGAAATTCCAAGACATTGTCATGTCCAAACTGCATACCGCCATAATCACAGATGACCCCGAGGCTAATCTGTTCATATGTGGGTTTGGACCTGGAGGGCGCCTAGGAACAGGTGATGAGTCCACGCGTTTCACCTTTGCCTGTATTGAAACGGGAGGACTGGAGGGGAAGAAAGTCGTATCGGCTGCTCTGGGTCAAGACCATAGCCTGGCAATTACCGAGCAGGGTGAGATTTTCAGCTGGGGAAGTAACAAATTCGGGCAACTTGGCTATGGCCTGCCCAGGACTAGCAACAAAAACGACATTCCCATCCAGACGACCCCTCGCCAGATCTTTAACCCCTTCAAGAAAGAAACGATCATAGGCGCAGCAGCGTCGTCTATCCACTCGGTGGTCTTCAGTACATCAGGTCTCTATACCTTTGGCAAGAACGAAGGTCAGCTTGGCTTGGTCGATTCCGATGCGCGTTCGCTTGAGGTACAAACGACACCACGACGTGTTGGGGCATCCCTCTTCAGTTGTCCAATTAAGATGGTGTCTGCAATTGACCGTGCTACGTCTGTGCTTCTTCAGAACCACGAAGTCTGGGTTTTCTCGTCATATGGCTATTCAAAACTCTCCTTCCCACTGGAGGTGAGCTCCAGATTTATCAGGGATAGCTTCATGGTGACCAGATATGACAAGACGGCGAATCGTGTAGTCAAGATTGTATGTGGAGGCAACACCATATGTGCATTATCCAGCTCTGGTGATGTGTTCACTGCTCAAGTCAACCAGTCCGATAATTCTTCGGTCTCAACATCCACAACCAATCCTGCAAAGATTCGGAATTCGTTAGCTGCCCCTGTTCGAGCATGGTCCGTTAAGAAATCATACATGGCAGCGAGTGATGTTGATGTCGGACAAGACGGTTCGATCATCATCTGTACAACGTCTGGATCTGCGTGGAGAAAGGAACGGCGGGCAAAGAACAAGGAGGGCGCCTCCAAAGACTACAAGTTTGCCCGCATACCAGGTCTCTCACGGGCAGTGGCAGTGCGCAGCAATGCCTTCGGGGCCTATGCTATCGCTCAGCGTGAGTGTGAAGTGACTAGAGAACAAATTCATGTCGAACAAAGCAGCCTTTGGGATGATATTTTGCCGTTGTCCCCATTTACAATGCCAGTCATGGAAGAGCTGGACTCTATCCTCAATGATGACGCTCAGAATGTCCCTCTTGTGCTTTCCTCCGGGACAAGTATCCAAAGAGCCATACTTTCGTCCTCAGATATTGAAAGCCAATTCCTTCCCCTATGGACCGAGGGGGCTGTTTGGATGACCAGCTCCATATCTGAGTCTTGCATTCCTGTTCATGAGTTTCTTATAGCTGGTCGTAGTCCTGTTTTGGGAAAGGCGTTGGCCGAGTTCCGGCGGTCATATTATTCATCTGTCCCAGATGTCTTTGATATTGAATACGGGAAGGATGGGCATCCCCAGATCTGCCTACAAGGTGTTGATTTCTTGACCGTTATGAATGTGGTCTTTTTCCTTTACACAGATGGCATTCTCGATGTTTGGCGCCTAGCAAGGAGCTCACCCGCAAACTCGGCCCGTTTCCGGCAAGTTCGCACTGAAGTTATGCGGGTTTCCATGCAACTGGGCCTTCCAGCGCTTGAGCGGGCAGCACGACTAATGGTCGAGCCGCAAAGAAGCCTGAAAACAGACATGGCTCACGCCATCAACCACTCATTCTTATTTGACAGCGCAGACGTGACTGTTCAGCTCAAAGGCGATACAATCAAGGTGCACAGCCAGGTCGTGTGCCAGAGATGTCCATTCTTTGACACTCTTTTCCATGGCTATGCGGGTGGAAGGTGGCTAGACTCGCGCAAAGCGGAGTCAGACCAGAGTGTGCATGTCGACCTAACGCACATTGATCGCTCGACGTTTGAATTTGTCCTCCGTTACCTATATGCCGATACAGAGGAACGCCTGTTTGATGAAGTTCGGACCAAAGATCTTGATGACTTCATTGACTTGCTTCTGGATGTAATGTTCGTGGCAAATGAGCTGATGATCGACCGACTATCTCAAGTGTGTCAGAAGATGCTCGGTCGTTTTGTCACAGCGCGCAACGTGTGCTATTTGCTCAATTCCATTGCCCCTTGCTGTGTCACAGAGTTCAAGGATGCCGCCCTGGAATATATCTGTCTCAATCTCGAGGCCATGCTCGCTAATAGATATCTCGAAGATTTGGATACTACGCTCCTTGGGGAGTTGGATCTGATCTGCCGCGAGAATCAGCTAGCATGCTGGCCCATATCCCGTGGGCGTAATTCTGAGGAGTATGTCTTCGAGAAATACCCCGAAATTGTCAGCTCCGTGGAAGAAGATAAGCAACGAAGGATCGATGCCATGACTTTGCAGTCCCGCCTTGGTCGTCTCGAGGATTATGATGCGCCAGCGCGGTCAACGCCTAACGAGAAGGCCACTTCATCTCCGTCTGTACGCAAAGGGAAGACCAGTGTATCTGGAGAGTCACCAAATGTTGGTAGTAGCCCAATGCTGAAGCCAGGGCAGTCGACTGGGGATCTCATGTTTCAAATGGACGATGAGGCTCTTATGTCACCAAGTAATTCGAAAGGCAAGAGCGCTATGCGTGGACTTAGGTTCCCAGAAGGCATACCCGAAAATCGGTCATACCCTGACTCCCCAGCTTTGGGGGCAAGCGTCCCAGAGGCTGAGTCCTTGGGCGATATTGGTTTCTTGAAGGATCAAATGTCTTCCCCGCGAGACACGCTACTAGAACAGTCCCCATCTGAGTTCAGGGCAAATACTCGAAACCAAAAACAAGCCCTAGCATCTAATACCCCTTCTGCGCCATGGACCTCGCCAATGATTTCGAGTTCCAAGAAGGATATTAAAGACATCATGGGAGAAGCATTACAGTCTCGGGTGTCAAACCTGACGCTGGGCATGGCAGATCGACGCGAAAGCAGCGGTAGCTTTGTACCCAAGATCTCCCAAAAGGAGCGAAAGAAGCGTCAGCAACAACAGATGCAAGAGCAGCTGGCTGCCGAACAGAAGGCGAAGGATGCACCACAGAACCCTTGGCAGAAGCCAGTAACTTCTTCTCCAGCATCGCTCCCTCGACTCGATCCTCTTCCAGGCCAGAGCGCCCCGGCTTCTGAAGCTGTTAAAGCAACCCAACGGTCCATGACCATGCGGCAGACTGTGGCCGGCACGCCGCCGCCAAATTCAAAGCCGGTGGCTACGCCTGTGCAAACACAACGCCGTAGTGTGTCAGGCAACCCACTGCCTTTTCCTCTTTCGAAACCCTCATCACCACAGCCAGCCATCCAGTCAATTCGTCACATTCCACGCCCTGGCCTATCTGCATCACGTTCTCCATCCTCTGGCTCGTACTCTCTGTCGACCATTTTGCTCCAGCAACAGACCGAAAAAGAAGCGATCCGTGAAGCAGCCACAGCCAAGCATAAGATGGACGAGATCCAGGCCGAGCAGGAGTTCCAGCAGTGGTGGGATCAAGAAAGCAAGCGTGTGCAAGGACTGGTAGATCCTGAGCCAAATGAACCTCGCTCTGGAAAGGACGGACGAGGCGGCAAGACGCCTGGCGCCGCCGGTGGCCAGCGCAAGCGTCGAGGCAATAAGAATACCGGTGATGGACCTGCTCCCCAAGATCACAGACGCGCATCGGCTCAAAGCTCTGGGCATACAACCCCCAAAACGAATCAGAGTGGCCAGGCCCCAGCCCAGCCCCAAAAAGGCCCGAATAAAAATCGTGCTGGAGGTGTTGGTGCGAATGTTAATGGTCGTCGTGGAGGTGGTAACCCACGCGGTAGGGGCAAGAACGATATAACAACTTGAGAAGAAGGCTTTCATTCTCTCAGTGGCTTCTCTTCTGTGGGTGTTATTTTTAGGTCTCGGAATACTTCCTGTTGTACATGTTCGGCTTCCACTTAATTTCCACCGAGATACGATTGTTTTTACAGTATCAGCAGTTCTTTCATTGCGATCTCTTACCATCTACCCATACCCCTTCCTTTCACCTATGCACCCATATTCGGTCTTCTCGTTTATCAATTTAGAATCTGTTTGGGCAAATATGGCGTTTTATTCAAATACTGGTCACTTACGAAAGACCGGTATAGATTAATAGACTGCCTGTTATTGATATACTTACTTCTGGTGAATTTACGAACATTTCCCTTTCAAGCAGCTTCTTTTCACAATCCAGATTAACCTGCCGAGAACAGGCTAAAACTAACAACATTTGGTTTCCGGCCCTACGAACGGACTTCCCATCGCACTGTCGCCGGCTGCATAGGACGTGAAAAGAGAGACTAGAAGGAAGTCAGCCACCTATCCTCAACCGAAGCCAAAAGAAACTGGAATGACCTACCGAGTAATCCGTGTCCGGCACCCCTTCCCTCCCATCGGGATTGAAAACCCTGAACTCTCTCACAAGCGTGGCAATAATAACCTCCAAATTAAGGTAGGCAAACTTCTCACCAATACAACGATGTCTACCGGCCCCGAATGGCAAGTACGGACTGCGCGTTCCCTTGGAAACAGCTCCATACCCGTAATCCACCACGTCGGAAGCATCCTCGACCTCAACCCGACTCTCCCAGCGATGCGGATTCCACCGCAACGGATCACGGAAATGCCGCTCATCCCGCGCCGTAACACCAGGCGAAGAGAGCAGTGTATGCGACGCCGGAACAACAAACTCCGTCCCAGGCACCGGCATCGGATTCTTCACTTTCCGCATAAGCGTATGGATAGACGAGTGAATCCGCAACGTCTCCTTGATCACATTATGGTGCAGCGGAAGCTTATCCATATCCTTATACTGCAACGGCGGGAGATCAGCGCCCAAGTTCTGGATCTGTTCCGCATACAACTTCTCCGTCATCTCAGGCTGCGAGGCAAGTCGCAGAAGAATCCAGCAGCTAATCGCAGACGACGAGTGCTGGCCCGCCATCAACAGCGTGATCATCATATGTGCGATCTCCTTGTCTGGGATTTGAGTCCCGTCGCGGTACACGCAGCGCATAAGGTTCGAGATCATGTCTGTGCCTTTACCCTTATCCCTGGAGTTGACGTTGTCTTCACCGGCTTCCCGTCGCGCTTGGATGATTTCAAAGTAGATTTCGCGCATGCGTGCGTGTGCTTTATCGCGCTTGCGGTTGTTCGGCAGAGGTGCCCAGGGGAGCATGAAGTTTATTGGGGTGAAGCCGAGGTCGAGGTCGTGGAAGAGCTCGGCAAACTCGGAGGTTAGTTTGGAGCGTACTTCTTCGCCTTGGAGGGTGCGGGCTGCTGTGAAGAGCGTTATTTCGGCCATGGCGGCGGCGAGGTCGATGGTGCCGGATTGGCCTTTGAAGTTGGGGGATGATTTTATGTAGGCACTTGTTTCATCGGCGATTAGGGGGACGTAAGATTCTAGGGCTTCTTGACTTAGGCCGTATTTGATGAACTGGTTTAGGGGGGGGGATCCGGTGTTAGCTTTAGATATTGGATATGGGAGGTGTGCTGGGTGATCAGAAGGAGTCATACTTTCTTTTGCTCCATGAGTTTGGAGTTGGGACAGTCATAGACAACATCAGATCCGAAGACGGGCGTTGTAAGCTTGCCGTAGACTTCTTCGGCGTTGACGTCCTTCAACTTGCCATTGAGGATGAATTCATTGCCCTCAACGCCGAGGTATACGGTTGTTTTCTTGCCTAGCAGGATGAAGGTGAAGATATCCCCGTACTAGGTGTGTTTGTTAGTAGATGTTGATGTTGTCTTTGACTTTGAAAGCATCAAGAGCTGCAAGATATACACACTTTGGCACGAGAAGCGAAGAAAAACTGGTACGGATCCATGCCATAGGCGACTGTACTTCCAATAAAAGGAACCCAGTGAAAGACAACAGGTGGTTCTTTTCTGTTGTAGAAAACGAGCTGCTTGATCACATTGAGGACGATTGATACCAGAACGAGACCGGTGGTATAGTATGCGATGCACAGGATCTGACCTGCTACCAATGAGACGAGATTCATGATTTTCTTTTGATTTGATACGAAATGGGAGAAAGAAGTCTAGAGTACTTCGTATGAGGCCATATAGTTAGGGTTTTGTAGAACAAATCAGGAGGGGAGGATTGGCGATTAATCATCAGGTCAGGCCATCCAGTCCCTCCCCGGATGTCCACCCGCCGACGACAGGGGCCAGTCCCAGGCAGCCGATTTGTTTTGGAAGTACCGAGTGGGCTTACTGGACTTACTAGGCATGCTGGGCACAGTGGGTTGTGATTACCATCTAAATTCATGGCATTGGCTACTCATATCAACATAATGGGAGCAGGAATGCATTTTAAAAGAGCAAGAAGAACAGAACAGAGATAAATTATGTCCAACCTCAAACCTCATCGCTGTAATGAAAAGCCAGAATGCAAACGCCCAACCATAGAGCTAACCGTCATAAACATAAAGGGGTGAAAAATCATAAATTAGCCGTGGATGGCGACCTCTCGGCTCTCCCACATCCGGCGGATCAGCATGGTGCTGTCGTTAATTTGAAATTCTTCGTCATTGTCACCACTCACATCACGCGAAGCCTCGGCTGAAGTGGAGAGGATGCGATGAGATGGATCATTAGACTTGGCAGCCTTTGTGGTATTGATAGGTTCGTTTGTCGCTGGATCTCCAGCGACGGGGTTTGAATTACGCGATTGTGATTTAGATGCAGGACTGGAGCTAAGACGACTGGGCCGCTTGCCCTGCTGTAGCAAGGGGAGCGAAGGTGCTGATTTGACTGGTTTGCCGAGAGCTGATCCTTGCCCCGCTTTGTTGGCTCGGAGAATATGACGAAGACGAGCGAAGCTCTGGCCGGTGGGAGACTGGAAACGCCGCACGACCATCAGTTCCAGGGATGTCTTCTCATACGCCTTACGGATATGACGGGTTTCGTTGTCGTGTCCTGCACCAGGTCGACCGTCGCCGTTGAGCCCCCTGCCGGCGTCATAAGCGCTGTGACCAGCGGCAATAAATGTTGGATCAATGGCAGATGACGAAACTGCTGCAGTCACTCCGTGATTATCAGGAGGAGAGTTATTGAGGGTGGCAGTACGTTGAAGCCAGAGCTTCTGTTGTGTGCGAGACGGCAGGTCAGCACCACGCGGCCGCGCAGGAGATGCGGTCAACTTGGTCGCTGCACTGTTCGGAGAGGGTGGTGTTTGTGGGTGATAGTGCGGGAGGAACGACGAGGGGGTATTTGGATCTGAATCGGTGCGAGAAGATGCCTGCATGCTATTCTTGTTGTTCAGAATGAACCTGGAGACTCCACCTTCCATAGAGGATGAGGTAGCCTGCGGGTGAGATCCAGGCACACTAGCCATGCTGGCTGGAGAGAATGTCCGCCGAGCGTTGTCCTGGCCAGCAGCCAGGTTGAGAGATGCGCTACTACGCGCTGCGGGATTGAGATTCTTGGATTCTGGCTTCACCATAGCCGAGATAGAGGACATGGCAGGGGGCGCTTTGGATGAGTGCGTAGGGCTTAAGAGGCGGGTTGCTATGTCGCTCTGTTCAGTGTGCTGACTAGACTCCTCGGCCTCTTCTTCCGAGTCCTGCTGCTCAGCTTCCTCGTCCTCATCCTTATCCTCATCCTGTTCAGTACGCTCTCGGACGAACTTGGTGGTGATTGATTCGGGGAGACTGGTCGCTCGAGGCATTTGAGGATATGGTCGTTTCACAAACGTAAGATGGTCGACAAGAACGGTACTATTATCTGCGCTGGGATTGGATGGTGCCACCGAGTTGCGCCTCGTACTTTCGGGTGACTGCGTGGTATCTTCCCACTCAGCGTCGTCGGTCTCGTCATCCCCCAGCTCAAAGCCGACCGTCTTTTTCTTTATCGTGCTGGAAGTTGGGCGCTCCGTCACCAGCGCTTTCTTCCCAACAGCTGATGGATTCCGTCGTAACACAGGAGTGGAATAGTTTCTCTTCATGGAAGGATTAGTTGTAGGATCATCTACGTTATCCCAGCGAACGTGTCCACTGTCCTTCGGGCTCGCTACTGGAGTTGCGGGGGCCGACTTCTTCCGCTGATGATGCCGCCCAGCAGTCTCAGGAGCTAGTTGGAACCGTTGGAGCTTGTTGAAGTTTTTGCCGGTAGAGGGGTTGCGGTGGTGATTGCGGTGAGCACCGACAACATGGGCCCGGTGAGATTTATGGTGTAAAGGTGGCTTCTGCGTGTGAGACAGCGACAGGTCATTAGGATTGGCGCGCGTGACGACTGCATGGGATGACACCGCACGGCGACCGAGACCCGGGCGCTTGACAGGGGAAGAGGTATTTGAGACGTTAGAGGTAGGCATGGCGGTAAGCGAAGAGCTCCCAGAGGAGCCACAAGCGAGTAATCAGCTGTGCTCACAGAGCATAGAATGTGGGGATTGGCCGAGGCAAGTTGATCAAGACGTCTCACGGCAGACTAGAGAGCATGCAGGCAAAAAGCAATGAAGACTCAATTATTGGAAGCCGGGTTACGCCGGTTTTAGTGACACACCAATAATGAATGAAGAAATAAAATGAAATGCGAAAAGAAGAACAGGAAAGAAATCCGGGGGCAAATTAGAGAAGTGAAGAAGAGAGAGGGTGATCTCGCTGTCTTCGGCGATTAACGAGCGGGTAACTGGAATGCCTAAGGCAGAGACAACGCTTCTGGGCCAAAAAGGGTATAAATGAAACAATCTAGGACGATTTAGTCCACTAGCTAAATAGCAACAATAATATAAGAAAAAGCGCCTTGGCATAGCTACTGGAAACATAGGCAATGTCTGTTCGTGAATACTTGAGATCTCTTCATTCCACCTTCAAGCTACACATTCAATCTGCTAAAAGTCTTCAGGTATCATCGGGCGAGAGTAAACCAAAAAAAAAAGAAAAAGATGCTGCAGACAAAACCATAGATAACGCCGGAAAAAAAAAGTAACTACGCTATAGCTCAATCAGGTTTTCCTCCACTGGCCGTGCTGGTTGCTGATAAGGCGGTTGCGAAGTCTCCTGTGCATACGACCCCGGTTGCCCAGCGTTGATTGAAGGGTAGGCAGATGGCACAGCATTAGGAGGTTGCTGAGGCTGAGGCTGAGACTGTGACGGGTAATAGTACGACTGAGAAGGGCCAGTCGCCTGCTGATGCAGTGCTGGCGCAGTAGGCGGCACAGAATAGCCTGGCGATTGCACATACCCGGCAGATGCGTGTTGCTCGGGCATGGGGGTAGGCCCACTGGGAGGCGCACTGGCCTGGTACTGAGAGTCCCGGCGCATAATAGGCGACGGTTGATATGGGGTTTCTCCGCCGGGTGACTTGGCTGAGCCTTGGTCGTGTGGTCCTGCGTAATATTGAGCCGGGGCACTTGGTGCCGGGGTATTGGTATAATTATTTGAAATGCCGTTGCTGGGTGAAGGTGATCCAAGGGTCGGGTAGGTATTTCCACCCCATGTATGACCGTAAGACTCATTTGTGGGAGCCCCGTGTTGAGGTTGTGATGGGTAGGTGGGTGGACCTTGGAACCCATCGCCGTTCACTTGCCGCGGTGCATACATGGTAGTAGGTGGGCGAGAGCTGTCCAATTGACTTCCATGATAGAAATTCTCGGCTCCACCCTGGACATCGGGAGCGTGAGCAGGGAACGCTGGCTGAATATTTGGATACTGCGCCGCCCCAGGCACAGCTCCATGACCAAGGGTGTGTTGGGAATAGGCAACTGTCAGACGGTCTTCCAGCATCCGGTCGTAGTAACGTACAACCGTAGAAAGCTTGGCATGAAGATCCAATAATGTATCTATGACGATTAGCTTGCGGCTCAATAAATAAATTTGGTAAGACTGCTGAACTCACCATGCTTACTCATGGTCTCTCCATAGCTTCGAGCCAGCTTTGGTCGAAGCGCACCGATACTCTCATACAGCTCCTGGATTTGCGGTTCTCTGAGAATTGTGCCCGGCGGCTGATGCTGGAGCCGATCAACCAGTGTAGAGAAGAGGTGAATATTCTCGGTTTCAACAGGGGTTAGTTCATATGGATTTTTAGGCATTGGGGTGGGTGTTCTAGAGGAATCGGGCAGGATAGAACTAGGAGTGGGCACGTTCTTCAATGCGGCTGCATGGATTTGCTTGTGTTGTTCCATATCACGCAGGGATGCTTCAATCGCAGCCTTGAGATCCGCGTCTTCATCGTCTGCATTCTCTGGCGCCGGGGCAGTCTTCGCAGGTTCTGGAGCATTGCCTGTCTGCGGTACAAATCCTGAAGGGCCCCTGCCCTCGGCTTCATCAAGACTCATTTGCAACGCCCGACGCAAATCCTCATCGAATCCCGTATCCGCTTTACCAGCACGAGGTTCCATTGTGTTAGATTTGCTGATAGAGTTGTTTTTGAACGCGGATCGATCTGAAATTCCCGGTGGCGCAAATGACTTGGATGTCAATTTGGCATGACATCCATCATCTACTCTGACTGGCTGCAGGATTCCAAGATGCGGTAAAGGAATGGTCTTGCTTGAACACTGGGCATCGAAAACATTACCGCAGTTACGGCAGTGGTGTTTGCGATTCATGAAACTGAAGGCAGTCCGACATCGCATGCAGACTTCAGAGTCGATCCACTCTGGGGGCTGAGACAGATTTACAAATTAGCTTCTGCTTCAGAGCGGAGGGTTGAGGCACACTCACTGCGCTACTTTCCAGCATACTGCCGCTCATTTCTGTCTTTGGTGGAAACCGGTAGCCTTCATTCTGCAATTTGCGATATGTCTCCCCCAAATACATCAAATCGATACGCCCCTGTGCAGCCATAGCCCAGTTCTGAATAAGTTCCAATATTTTCCCCTGGACCTCGGCATTAAGGGGAGCGCCTTCGGATTTCAACAATGAGACAAGATTATCCATGAATTCCCGAGACGCGATCTCGGCCAGGAAATGGGTGCCTCCGTTTTTGACACATGTATCCGTTAACTGGAGGGCAGGCTTATCAGCACTTGTTCCAAACCTATCATCAACGGGGAGCAATGTTTCACCTTCAATGTCGCCAGCTGAATGTTGGGATTCCTATTCTCGAGTCGTCGTTTCAAAGACCGCATTCCATCCTTGGGCTGAACGCTCTTTGATCGAACCATATCCGATATTTCCAGGTTGAGGGCAATGTCTTCCCTATGAGTGGGTTAACCACATGATCATTTATTTTAGACAGTCCTGGTACGCAGTCCCTTGTACATATTGGCATGATAATAACACGGCAATGAAAACTCACAGGGAAGAAGCTGTCGCCCGCTCGATTTGCTCATCGAGCGGCGACGTTGAAGAGAACCAGCCTGCCATAGTGAAGCCGAAACACCCGATGTGCGCGTAATATCCAAGGAACACAGATTACAGCAGCGTGCAGAGAGCCAAGACACTGAAATGCAGTAAAATATGAAGATCAGGCTGGAAAGTTGCAGGAGGAGCTTCCAGGCACCTCAATAGTGACTAAGCCCCTGGCGTCATAGGTTGGGGGCGGTGAAGTATTGTCATCTGATTACCCCGGAGGCATCCCGCATTCCAAGGTTGCGTCCCTGGATCTGTCCTCTTTACTTCTCTTTTTTTTTTTTTCATTATTTGTGTTTGCAATTCGAACTTGATCAATTTTTGGGCGCATTGGTTACGCCAGTGGTTTGGCTGTGCTCTCTTTGTGTTACTGGTATTGAACATAACCATGCGCTAAGCCCGCTTGTCGCTGTCTGGATCTACCATGTCCTCCGATGCGGCGACTTTGCCATCTCCCCCAAAAATTCCACCGGGGAAGGACAGCCGGCGTCCTTACTCGGTGGGGGATGACGTGAATTCCAGCGGGAAAGTCAACAGACCGGATTCGTATCCCAAGGCCAAGACCCCTCTCATCCCACCGCGGCGACCTCGGTTCCCAAATATTAAAGACCTGCAAGACCAGGCTGCTGCATTAAATGTTAACGATACTACACCGGTATGTGCCACACTTACTGACAATTGCAGTAATCATTTCTTCTAACAGATCATAGCTTAATATTCTCTTGCCAACGGCTGCCGATGCAATCGAAAAGGCCAGGAGCCTTGCAGATGATGACTACAACGACAAAGCCTACGTCCAGTACCTTCGCGCCTCCGAAATTACTATCAATCTGATTCCTCATCATCCAGACTATCGAACAGCCAGCCAACGCCCTGATTGGTACAAGGAGTTCGCCGATCTATTGAAGACGGTGAGGTCCAAACAAGGCACTATGGATGCGATCAAGCGGGACATCATCGAGGATAATTTGGTCAGTGGCATGCAGCCAACCGGTATCTTTACATCCAGATCCCCAGAACAAACCCCGGCCACGCCACGGGGCCGTGAGAATCGAGAGCCTGGAGCAAACTTCGCTAGAATGCCAAGTCCGACTCAGTATCAAAGAATGCCCGAGGCAGAGGCACATTCGCAAAGATTTTCCAGTCCTCCAGATGACATGCTTGCGCAACGATTTGCCAAACTCAAGGCGTCTTCTTCTCCGCCTAACCAGTATGGGTTGGGAGCAAGTACTGCTGGGCCGGGAAGCCCGATTGTAGGATCTGCAGGGCAGACCCCACTTCATCCGTCGAACGTACCCCTTGGGACATATAGTTCCCCACCACCAAGGCGACCATTGGGACCTCGCGGCATGGGATCTACATCTAATGTGCCGACCATTCCACGGAAGCTTCCGCTTAACACATCGTTACCACGTGCTCCGGACCCGGCCTATAGCCCTGTCTTCACCGTGCCACCGAAGCCCACATCAAACCCACCTAGACGGTCAACCGAGAGCACACGCCCAGGCAATCTAAGATACTCACAATTCAGCAACTCGCCACGTGTCAGTCCAACCCGGGGAGGCTTGGATGACAATCCGTATAGATCTCTCACACCCAATGGGTTGAATTTGGCGCGAGAGACGAGAAGCAACTCACCCGATTTGCCGTACAGCACAACTATAACTGCACAGAGCCTCCTTGAAAATCTGCGGAAATTCAATGTGTTGCTGATCGATGTTCGAACCCGAGACCAGTACGATAACGGTCATGTATATGCAAAGTCTATCATTTGCATAGAACCTGTGATTCTGAAAGAGAACGTGTCAGCGGAAGAACTAGAGGAGCGACTCGTTATTTCACCGGAGCATGAACAGGCCTTATTTGAGAAACGTAACGAGTACGACCTTGTGGTTTACTATGATCAGAGCGCCGATTCAGTCAGCTATCTCGCTGGCTCGCCAGTGGGGACATCAGCACCCCATTTGCGGGCTCTTCATGATACTCTTTACGAGTTCAATGCATACAAGCCGTTGAAGGCTGGGCGGCCTCCGGCTCTTCTGCTTGGTGGATTGGATGCCTGGATCGATCTTTTGGGGCAACAATCCCTTGCAACATCCTCAACCGCTGCCGTCATGAGTTCTCTGCAGGCCAGAAAGCCCGTGCCTAGACCTGGCCGGCCCCTTGGGAGAGTGCCTACCATGGCTAGTGCGAATTCAAGCCTTGAAATTCGGAAGAGACGACTGCGCGAGTTCACTCCTTTGGATTCGAAGGAATTGTCCGAGTGGATGGAGAAATCTAAAGTCGAGGAGATTGACCCGAGCACCTACGCTGAGGAAGATGCGCTGACGGAAGAACCTGAGGAGACGGGATCGGAGCCTCCAAGTCCATTTGTCCAAACATATGAGGCTTTCTTGCGTCGTTTCCCTGAACCGCACGATGTTCCACAGTCCATGACACAGGTGGATTCCCGTCCTCCCCCTGCCGCAGCTCCGAATTATGCTGCACACATGTCAGTGGCCCCCTCTCGACCACCCCCTGCTGTGCCTCGTCCCAGCTATAGTGGTGTCTCCGATGGACGGCAGATCCAGCCTCATTTGCAACGACAGAATTCTGCGAATCGGACAGCCTTATACGCCTCAAGCTCTCGCCTAGATCGCATCAAACTTCCGCGGACTGGATTGACCAATTTCGGTGTGACGTGCTACATGAATTCCACCATCCAATGCCTCAGTGCAACCATTCCACTAAGTAGGTTCTTCGTCGATAACCGATTTCGCTATTATGTACAAAAAAATTGGAAGGGGTCTCAGGGCGTTATGCCGGGACTTTATGCGAACTTGATCCGGTCGTTATGGAAGAACGATATTGAGGTCATCATGCCGACCTCGTTCCGGAACTTCTGTGGACGCTTGAATCGAGAATGGGCCATTGACCGGCAGCAAGATGCCAAAGAATTCTTCGATTTTGTGGTAGATTGTCTCCACGAGGATCTCAATATCAACTGGCAGCGAACACCGCTTCGACCTTTGACCTTTTCGGAGGAGATGCAACGAGAGCGAATGCCAATGACCAAGGTTTCCCGAATTGAATGGGACCGCTATTGCCACCGAGAGGAGTCTTTTATCTCGTCACTATTCGCGGGACAACATGCTAGTCGACTGCGTTGCACGACCTGCCATCAAACCTCCACTACCTATGAGGCCTTCTACAGTATCAGCGTTGAAATTCCCCCCACAGGTGCCGGTGATATCTACCAATGTCTCCGTAGCTACTGCAAGGAGGAGATGCTGAGCGGCGACGAGGTCTGGAAGTGCCCACACTGTAAATGCAAGCGAATGGCAACCAAGCAGATCATCATCACGCGAGCGCCCCAGATTCTCGTTGTCCACTTCAAGCGCTTTTCTGCATCCAAGACCCAAAGCGCACGGAAGATC
>PKQL01000212.1:0-41855 GCA_002916455.1 Penicillium sp. CF05
GGAATGCATTATGTATAGACGGTGTACGGAGTATCCCGCACTGACACATACATAGATATCTAAGTAGGTATCCCAGTACTCTCTTCAAGGTTGACGGGCCGCCTCACGGGAACGCTAATCTCGTTTCCCGAGTCATGGATGAGGTACATGTGTATACATTTAATGCCTGTATTGTAAGTGATAAACCACCCTGCCTTTTGCTACGAATTTTTATCAACCTTTAGTCTCCTTTCAGCAATGCTAGATGAGGGGCTACACCGCTTTGACACGGGTTGCTTGCATTTTATTTTTGGCCCTCTTCTCAACGTTACTATGGAGCATACGGTGGCTGGCTGGCTATTGATGACGTACTATGGTTAGAACCAACATTGGACCTGACAGGTGGGAACTTTAGAGAACTCTGCCTTAGAAACGGCGCGCTACTTCGGAAATAACGATTATTTCTTTATTCTTAATTCTTAACAGTCTAGATAGCCAATAAGAGTCTACCCTCTTAATCTTTTGAATTAGTAGACGTTTTAGTGGTGATTTAAAGAAGAATGGTCTATATTAATCTACGCGTTTTGGATGCTTACACACTATGAGTGATGGCAACGTTTAAGTGAGAATGTGACCAGTGTGACCAGTGGAATAGAAGTACGGGTGCAGAAACTCACGGAGACTCTCTATCATCAAGAATATAGTGCACATTAGTTTTGCCGTGATAACAGATCAGTTGACCAGGAAAGTTTAAGCCCGAAAAAGATTCCCACGGAAAGAAGGGTAGGAATGAACAATAAATTTGACTACCTAGGCACATGAGTACAGCCTATGAGACACGTGCAGTGGCATGCATCTTGGAATCATCCAAATCCTTCCCCTCTTGTTGCTGTCTCAAGGCTTCAGCCAGAGGCTCAGGATACCATCTTTTTCCCACCTCGGGATGGCTCGTGAGAGCATTTACCATGAAGGCCTCTCCAATAGAGGTTTTAAAGATCTCCTCGAAGAATGATTCAGCATCCGACTGGACATTTTGATCACACAGGCTTGTGATGTGAGCTGGGATGTCTAATTGGATATCTTCCTGTGTCACATCAAAGCCCAGCATCTGAAAGAAGGGGAAGGTCAACCGTGTACCAAGTCGCCCATTACCGGACGGTCGGGAATATTGTTCGTCCCTCAGGTTGACTCGGTGCGTGGTTGCGACACATACGCCCTGGGTGAGAGCTTCCAACGAGCGGCCGATATTAACCACTAAGGTACCTGGGATCGGGGGTGCTGCAATCCATTCGCCTGACTTGTTCTGTACCTCAAGGCTAGAGTGCTCCGTGCCTTGTAGTAGATAAGTCAAGAATGATCCATCCTTGTGAGGCCCGACGCCTTGAAATTCTGTTGTGGTGCCTTGTTGAGCGTTCGGAAGAGGGTATGCAGCGATTTTCACACCGCTCATACAGGGCTTTTTGAAAAACTTGGCAAATACCGAGGGGTCCATATCAAGCGCTTCAGCAACCAGGCCTGTGAACCTTTCCGAAAGACGATCGACTTCTGWCAAGTACCTTTCTACAGACTGTCGAAAGCCCGGCGCTAAGGTTTCTGTTGGCCACTGTAAATTAAATTAGGYTGGACTTCCAGCAAAAAAAAAAAAAAAAAAAAAAAAAATAGATGGCTGAAGATTACCTGGTTCGACCCAACAAGATTATAAAAAATAGGAAGCTCAGAGCTATCCAGAATTTCGTGCAATCCCGCCTAGAAAATGTATATATCCACGTTAATAGACTGCCCAATTTCCAGTGCGTGGAGTGCTATCACATACAAAGAATGTTTCTCTTTCGTCAGCCTTCGCAGCTGTTCGTTCATGTCTTAAGCCAGTATAGCCACGAAACGATTTACTGTTGGCCATATTTACTTCTGCCTTTTTATCGGCAGGGAGGCCGAAAAAGGTCCCCGATGTTTGCAACAGGTCCTGTTGGACTTGGGATGGAATCGTGTGGTTTTTCAAGTAGAAAAATCCAACCTTCACAAGTGCATGTCTGAGTTCAGACAGAAACTGCGCCTTTGTGGTAGGGGAGAGGGCATCATTATAGTCAATGATGGGAAGAGATGCGAAATTTTCAGCCATCGTGAGGAGTAATGGCAGTTGTTCTGGTTATCTAGTACAAGTGCTATGCACGAAGTGCGGCATTTATATATACATGTATGAAAATAAGGGCTGGATGTATCATGAGGCAAGTGATGTGTTGGCAAAGTGTTGGTGTTGGCGGCCTTGGGCCAGAACTGCCCTTTCTAGTAGTTTAGTGCTTAGCTCTCTCTCTTTCTCTCTCACTCCCCTTTTCTTCTTTCTTTTTCTCGGCATCCCTCTTCTAAAGTGAACATCTGATTCATCTGTATGTGCATCCCTGCCCCCGGCGCGGGTCCCCAGTTATTGGCTGTTGAGGAGAAAGCGAATCGACCTAAGTTCTATTACTCCTTGTAACAAGTCTGTCAATGTAGATCTCGCTGACCTGTCCAATGTAATATTTCTTCTTGTATTATACCGGCCGAGTACTGTAGTTTATAGTAGCTAAAAATTTCAGGCTCATATAAATGGTATATGCAATACGCCCCGCTCGCAAGCATTATTCTGTCACAATACGGCGGTAAATAACGGAGTCTGTTACATGCTCGCAAGTATTGAAATTTCGGTTTCATTACGTCTAACCTGAAACTGGGTTTCGAGGATATACAAGTACATATGTACACACAATCGACTCGTACACTGAATGGTTTAGCAAGATCAATTACTGCATACATGCTACATATATCTGGTACATTAGCATGCATCAGTATGCGCAATATACTGAGCTCCCGAGGTAAATTCAATCTACCAGAACTCGGACTGTCGGATAGCTGAACTAGGAAACCAATAAACATTTTGAATAGCCCAACTGTGATTTTTCATTTGCATAGGAAAGAGACCGCTAGGATGAACGGTGACGCTGACGCAGTCCATTTTTGATGGGACATGCTCAGTCCAGGCTCAGTGAGCAAATCAGGGCCTTCAGATGACCAGTCAGTGGACCAAGGATCGGGGCTCACGGGGGAATTCGAAGCCTATTCAGGGGCTCAATGTTACTCTGGTAAAAAAACCGACAAGATGTGAGCACTAAAGCGGAAAGAGAAAGGTCTCGGGTGTTAAGCATCATCCGGTACATATGCAGCTTTATATATATACCTACTTGATTATGATTGCTATGTTTCTAAACATATGACTATTTAAATGGTCCTGCTTGTCCAGATATGTATTCCATCTATATGGTTGTGTATCCTCCGAATAAATGCGGAGAGACCAGGGCTATGCAAACAGAATATGGATCAAAGCAAAGGGAATTATGTGCAGAGCTAGGATTTCATCACTGTGGATTGGGGGTATAAATGGGGGTCTTTTTGAAGGTAAAGCGTAAGCGTCGTCAGTCAGATCCTCATACCCGAAGCTTGTGAGCGGCTGTGGACACATAAAGAGACCATGCATGGCCCTGAGGACAACGAGGTCGCGGGTTTCTCAGCTATTGGTGACATCAACGTGGCATTGGATCCATGATCTGGCCCATGTTGGGAGGCAGGTACTGATGGAAGTGACAATTGTCCAACAGCTGCAGAGGTTTAGATAGCCGTCTTGCCCAGAACATCGGCCAGGTCATCGACGTCCTTGTCATCTTTCTGAGCAACCTTCTCTTCCTCGACAAGGTCGGCGTCCCTAAGGTCCTTCTCAGCCTTGGCCTCTTCCTCCTCTTCCTCCTCTTCTTCCTCTTCCTCCTCTTCTTCCGAATCTTCCTCCTCGAGTTCATCCAACTCATCAACGCCCCAAGTACCCTCGGGGTCGTCGTCTGTACCGTGCTCCCCCTGTCGAGCCTCCAAGAGCTCACGCAGCTCAATGATGTTAGGGTCTTCTTCGGAGAAGATGTTTCCGTTGAGTTCGACGCGACGGAGGCTGGGAAGCGCAGTCTTGGCTGCATGGGTGAAGCCCTTGACAGCTTCCGCCTTCATCTCGTTGTACTGCAGACGCAGTGTCTGGAGCTTCTGGTTCTTGTTCTCCGCCAAAGCCTTGGCAACCTTCACACCACCACGGGCAGAGAGCAGACAGTCACCGACACCAAGCTCGCGCAGAGATGGCCAGCCGGACAAAACATTTGACAGGGCAGTGGAACCGACATTGGTGAAAGTGTTGTCCTGCAGATCCAGGACTTCCAGGGACTGCGCATGGTAGAGACCCTGGGTCAACAAGTGGGAGATACCCTCCGATCGGATGCCGTTTTGTGTCATCTTAACTGACTTCAGGCCGGCTGCGTGGGCCTTGTAGGCCCGAGCCCATGCCTCCATACTACCGTTCTCCAAGCGGTTCCGTCCGCAGACAACACTCTCCAGCAGCGCAACCTCCTCGCCACAGTTGCGAGCTTCCTCCTTACGCTCAGCCAGCTTTGACAGCGCATCGGCGACCTGAGATCCGGCAGCAGGGCCTAGTCCATTGTTGTTCAAAATGAGGTGGCGGAGGGGCACGTGTCGCGAGAGGAATTCGATAAGCGGGGCCTGAGTTCTAAGACCGAAAGCATTGTCGTTAAGGTTCACGGTGTGGACGGTCGGGATCTTGAGGATGGCGTTCAGGAGCGAGTTCAAAGCAGTGGGAATTTCCGTCAGGAGGCGACCGGTGAAGATGTCGTCAAGGTAGGCAGCTTCGAGGCACTTTTGGGTCTGCAGGACCTCGGCCAGGCGCTTGGAGGCGTCAATGCCCAGGGTGTTTCCACCGAGACGGATTTCAGTGTAGTCGGTGTTGTCAATCAAGGGCTGAATGTGCGCATTCATGTCCTCTGCACTGTCGAGCTTGAGGACTTTGCCCTCGAGGGAGAAGATCTTGGGAGGGGCCATGGCGGGGTAGTTGAAGTGGGATATTGAGATAAGAAAAAGTAATAAAATAGGGTACCCGTGAAGTCAATGGCAGACAATATCCAAGCAATGATGAGACCCAAGTAGACCCAAAGACAGAAAGGAAAAACCGAAACAGTCTGTAGTGTAGCAGAAAAGGAGCCGACCCCGGAGAGGCAAGTTTGTTGATAACAAAAAAAAAAAATAATAACTACGGCGTAGCATAGAGACCAGTGCCGCTGGACGCGCCATTAATAATGTCCGACGGTGTCAGCCCTGGAGGACTTGTTCACAACGTCGTACTCAACACTCTCTTTCTGTCTTTCGTTTACTTAAAATATTCGCCAAGTACATCTGCATATCAGTCACAATGTCCTGGCTCTTCGGTTCCTCAAATGGTAAATACCCGTATCTCTTTCCACCTACCCGGGCCGAATGCTTGCGCCAATGCGCCAATCCTACATATCGAAGATTCTCGACTCTTGCTTACACAATTCTTTATAGAGAAAAGCGCCGCTTCCCCCGAGCAAGCGCCCGCTCAGCCCGCTCAGTCCGAGAAGCCCAAGGTATGAACCGATACTGCCGGACCAACAAGCGCAAACGATTGACCTTGCCTTTCATTCTAGCCCTGCTGCGTCTGCAAACCCGAGAAGACCGCTCGTGACGACTGCATGCTCTTCTCCAAGTCCGACAACCCGGAGCAGGAGTGCAAGTCCACGATCGAGCAGTACAAGACTTGCATGGCCGGATTTGGTTTCAAGGTCTAGGCTTGATCTCTGATCTTTAGCCCCGGCTGTACTATCACTATACAACATTGTACCATAGCATCCATCGGCGGGAGTTTTTTTTTGTTTTTTTTGGATATCGTCTGTTTTTAGAGCATTTTTGCTCGTGTGACTTATTGGAATCTAGAGGTTGGCACTCCAGATGATAGGGATGAGTTTCCCAATACGTCTCAACTCTTAGGTAATGAATTCAAAATCGAATCAATCATATTAATGAAATAAGCTGGTAGCTCTACTGCCTCATTTTGGATAATCACATAATCTGGGGTATCACTGAACATCACACAGCCATCCACCTAGTCAAGGATCACTGCTGCTTTTTCTGGCTTTCCTCCTCGGTCACCTGCCGACTGATCTGGCGACATTGGGTATATAGCTTCCACATACACCACAGATAGGCAATCCCGAAACCACCAGCTCCGATCAGGGCATTCAAGACCACCCAAAGATCTGGCTTTCCGGGCGGAGGAGCCACGAACGCCTCAAGGACATGCCAGACAACCATGGCCAAATAGAAACCGAAGTGTAGGAGGGTTGTGAGAGTGCTGGGCTCGAAGTGGGTATTGGAGTCTTCCGGGGATGGCCGACTTCGGTAAGTCTCGAAAGAAGTGGGAGGCAAACCGAGAAGATAGGCCCAAAGCAAAGTCATGACTATGTAAGGAACGCGGAGCTCATCGCGCTTAAGGAGGGGGTACATGGTCCATGAGCCAAGCATGTTGGCCCAGCCCACCCAGGCACGTGTTTCTTTGCTCAGTCCACCGTTACCAGCAAGTAGCAGGGTCATTGGTAGCAGAGGCAGCAACACGCTCTTTTCATGAACCTGGAAAGAGAACAGGAAAAATCCCCAGGAGACGGCAGAGAGAGCGGGAAGAAGAAGCGAGGCCCTGGGGTGGCGGAACATGATAGCACAGGGAACAATGATTGACGCCAATGTGGCACTGAGCGATGCACGCTGCAACAACGTAGCCTCAAAGCGGGTGAGCTTGTAGAAAGTGTGGACGGCGCACCAAGCGTTCGCAACCTTGTCTTCGAAGAGCCCGCGCGCAAAGGGGAACACCCGGTGAATGATTTGCGTTAGTTGGAACAATAGCCCATACGCAACGGAGTCCATGTCCATCTGGACAGGAAGTGCCTGCAACAAAGGCGGCACTGGAGAAGATGCAAATGCCTTTCGAGCTTCGGCATTGGAGGCACCAACCATAAGAGGGGCCAGCAGCAAAGCAAAAGAAGCTAATGTGACAAGGGCTATGCTGATGAGGCGGGGGATATTAATCCGAGGGAATGTGCAGACCCCGAGAAGATAGGCGAACATGACTGGTGCATAGTATAACGCCATCTGCTTGAATCCCAGTGCACCAACGAAGAAAATGCAAGCCCAGAGCATACGCCCTGCCAAGATAGCGTCCAAGCTCGCAACCACCAATCCCAGCATGACTGTGTTGTATTGGAAATGGCCATGGTCGATGAGGATGTTCGCTGGCTGAAGGAGGACAGCCACCAGAGCGATCGAGGCGGACCATGCATGAACACTCTGCATGCGAGTGTAGCGGCGGAGGAAATTGACCACGGCCGGGATGAACACGAAGTATTCAGATACAACGACGGTGGCGCGCATGTATACTTTCAAACGGGTGTCCTCGAATCCTCGGGAGGCGTGTAGGGCAAACCACGTTGGATCAAAGGCGGAGCCACTATACATGCCGACAGGTCAACAGGAGGCCATGATGATTCCACAATTAATAGTAGATAGAGAAATACTTACATCTTTCCGAGTAACCAGCTGTGATATGCGGTCAATGGTGGATAATCGAGACCCCAGTATTGCAGATCGTATATGTACCACTTCGCCAAAGGCAGATGTGTGGTAATTTCCATCCAATGGCGTTGCGCCTCAAAATCACCGTGCATCGGCGGGACCTGGAAGCCTAGAAGGTATTAATTCTTGTATCCACCTGCAAAGAGAGAGAATGTCGCATACCAGAGTAGCCCCATAAGCTTATAGCCCATCGGAACAGGCCAACGGCCATGAGGACAAGTGGGAGAATCAGCCATTGAGAGACACCGGCACGAGCAGCCCACAAAAATGAGACCAGCGGAAAGGCTGGGGATTGCTTCCCTTCGCCTAGATCCAAGATCAAATTATTGTTGGAGCCGGAGGAGATCGCAACCTTTCTCTTCTTGCGAGGGCGGTGCGAAGAGGGTGTCGGAGGGGCCATCAAGATAAAGGCCAAAGGACAACTTATCGTCCCATTGATTATTGAGCCAAAGAAGAGTCGAACAGGTATGAAGGAGTAGTAGTGATAGTAGAGACTTGACGTAGTAGGTACAACGTAGCAAAAGCAGAAGACACCGCCAATTGACATGCGATTGTGAGTCGTCAACAGTCACTGGACAGGTACCCACATAGTCTTGGGTCTAAGTGCCTGATCTAACCGTTCTAGGTAGGCGGCGCGGTTCTGCCAGCCTCCGAGTTTTTTTTTTCAGAAATTTTTCCTTATCAGAGCTGGTGGTCCCCCAGCTCTTCGCTTTTTCCTTTCTCTTCTTCCCATCCTCTCTAATTTTTTTTCCCATTCCCCTTCCAAAAAAGCAGTCTGTTTCAGGTTGCTTTACTTGTATCATCTCTTGACTATCCAAGAGATCTCTCTATACACTAACTAACGCAGTCGCGTGGGTTCTATCTCGTAAGTTCGTTCGGATACTCTGTGGGCTTCTTATCACTCCGAGGGCTGTGGGCTTGACATACATCTATTCTGTGGGCTCTGTGGGACATCTTCCTCGTGGGTTACATATTCTAGACAGTATTGGCTGTCTATTGCTTGTGGGCTTGAAAACTTGTCCGTCCGTGGGTAGTGGGTTAACGTCCAGCTGTGATTTAGTTCACTTCTGGCAGTTCTTCTGAGGGCTGTTGTTCCATTTTACACATCCAATACACGGGTGCTTTGAGGGATCGTGGGCTTTGCCGCACATACTACAAGAATTCCACTTGTCACTACAGTATGTGCCACCCTACCCAAGCTACAAGCCAGCCTCCCAAGCCCTCTCCTGAGTTCCCTCAATTTTATCCAAGAGCAATAGCTAACGTTTTATCGTTCCTCCAGTTCAATATGTCCAAGACATCTACCAAGGGTGCCGATAAGGCCGGCAAGGCCAGCAAGGCCTTGAACAAGGTCAAGGATGCCGGTGTCACCAAGGCTTCCCAGTCCCCCGCCGCTAAGAGCAAGGTTATTGCCAGCAAGGTTGCCTCCAAGGAGAAGGCCTCCAAGAAGAACAAGAAGAAGGAGCCTACCCCCAGCTCCTCCGAGTCTGAGTCTGAGTCCGATGAGGATATGAAGGATGCTTCCTCCAGCTCCAGCTCCGAGTCTGAGGAGGAGAAGCCCGCTCCTAAGAAGGCCGAGAAGAAGGTCGCTGCTAAGGCTGAGTCCTCTGACTCTTCCGACTCTTCCGACTCTGAGTCCGAGTCTGAGGAGGAGAAGCCCGCTCCTAAGAAGGCTGAGAAGAAGGTCGCTGCTAAGGCTGAGTCATCCGACTCTTCCGACTCTGAGTCTGAGTCCGAGTCCGAGGAGGAGAAGCCCGCTCCTAAGAAGGCCGAGAAGAAGGTCGCTGCTAAGGCTGAGTCCTCTGACTCTTCCGACTCTTCCGACTCTGAGTCCGAGTCTGAGGAGGAGAAGCCCGCCCCCAAGAAGACCGAGAAGAAGGCTGCTGCTAAGGCTGAGTCTTCCGAGTCTTCCGACTCTGACTCCGAGTCTGAGTCCGAGGCCAAGAAGGCCTCTTCCGACTCGGAGTCTGGTTCCGACTCTGACAGCTCTGACTCTGACTCCGACTCCGAGGAGACCCCTGTCTCCAAGAAGCGCAAGGCTGATGAAGAGCCAGCCGCCGCTGCCAAGAAGTCCAAGACCGAGGATGCTCCCGAGGGTGCTTCCGCCAACTTGTTTATTGGTAACTTGTCTTGGAACGTCGACGAGGAGTGGCTCCAGCGTGAGTTCTCCGAGTTCGGTGAACTTTCCGGCGTCCGCATCGTTACCGACCGCGAGTCTGGCCGCTCCCGTGGATTCGGCTACGTTGAGTACACCAGCGCCGTCGATGCCGCCAAGGCAATGGACGCCAAGAAGGGTACCGATCTTGATGGCCGCACCATCAACCTCGACTACGCCGTTCCCCGTCAGGCCAACCCCCAACAGGACCGTACCCAGGACCGTGCTCGCTCCTACGGTGACCAGACCAGCCCCGAGAGCGACACTCTCTTCGTTGGCAACCTTCCTTTCAGCGCTACCGAGGATGCTCTCCACGAGGTCTTCGGTGCCCACGGCTCCGTTCTCGGAATCCGTCTCCCCACTGAGCAGGAGACCGGCCGCCCTAAGGGCTTCGGTTACGTTCAGTTCTCTTCTATCGATGAGGCCAAGGTTGCCCACGGTGCTCTCAACGGCTACGAGCTCGAGGGCCGTGCCGTTCGTCTCGACTTCTCTACCCCCCGTCCTGCCGGTGGTGACCGTGGTGGCTTCGGCGGCCGTGGTGGTGGTCGCGGTGGTGGCCGTGGTGGCTTCGGCGGTCGCGGCGGCGGTGGTGGTTTCGGTGGACGTGGTGGTGGTGGTCGCGGTGGCCGCGGTGGCTTCGGTGACCGTGGCGGCCGTGGTGGTGCCATTAACAAGGGTAAGGGCTCCATCCCTGAGTACAAGGGTACCAAGGTCACCTTCTAAACTTGATGTTCTTCACTGCATACGTTTGATTTCCGCAACATATTGGTGTCCATGGGTCTCATGTTTCTTTGAGAGAAAAAAGTTCGTGTTTAATTATGTGTAATATGATCTTAGCTCAGGTATCTTTAATTTGATACGTCATTTCAATTTTCATTCAGGTCAACCTTCATCTTCTTCAATCTTTCAACTTCATCTGCCTTTACCGTCTTGTGTTGTGAAATCATCGGGCAGTATATTGCCACTGGAAGCCGCCTTCCCCGCAATATTCTTTGTTTTGCCTAGTAACTAGGTAAGTACGTTGATTCATTGATTTCCGCTTCTTCCATCGATGTTTTGATGAAAGACGGTCTCTGTGCGAGCTTCTGGAAACCTAGTATTCTACAATAAGAACTTCGATATCCTCCATTGGTCACTGGCAACCCCTCACATTATCTTTCGCCCTTTTGCCTTGTCACGGGCTGCAAATCACCTGTTCGGTCTGCTGATCATCTCATCATTTTGAATCTTTCCACCTTGACCTCTCTTCATCTTTCTTTTGTCTTCTTTGCTGTTTCCCAAGATTAATCTATTTAATATAGTCCCTTTTAACTCTTTTTACCTCTTGGTTCCTGTGTGCAGGGAGGAGTATGAAGTGTTTTGGGCATCAGTGATCGTCGACTCCACATTTGATAAGATCACCTCCCCCTCCACGTTGACCGCTCTCTTGTACTCCAGTGTGGCCTGATTCCCTCGCTCCTATATTTCTGTTTCTCATACCGTCTCCTCGCATATTCTGCTTTCATATTCCTTCAACCTTCTGGCTATGCAACCAAGTCACTGCGACCTGCTGGGTCAGGTGCGCGAGCCTAGAGCCGCAAGTCGGATGACGCGTGATGGCCATCAGCCGCTTCGAGATAACGGTCAGCCCCAGCCATCTGGTGCGGCGCCCATGAGATCAGAGGGTATGTGGCCCTTTTTATAATCCGACTGGTACCTCCCCTGCCGGTGAACTTTCAATATGCATACAAAATCGCTCTCAGGTCCCCATAATGTACTCACTACGATATTACATAGATTCTTGGATTGACGTGTCCTCGCAACCGTCCTCTTCCTCCTTCTCCTCTGCTGCCACGAATGAAGATATAATCACCACCGGCTTACAGGTCGAGTATGGCGAAGGGGGAGCATACCAGCGCCGCAATCGACGACGTCGTCTACAACATCTTGCTGCTATCACCACAGCCCAGGTGGACTATGCATCGCGCGATGCCAGCCAAGCCAGTAGCAGTCAGGAGGAATACGAGGAGAGCGAGAGTGAGTCTGATCGCGTTCTCAGCAGCTCAAATGAAGATATAATCCGCCCAACGCTCCCGGCTGCATTATCTGCGCGCTCTGCACCGCCCTCCTCAGGTTCGGATGCTGCCCCAAGCGATGATGAAGATGATACTTCTACTGCCTTGGGGATGGGCATCAGCCCGTCACCTTTCGTACCCCAACCAAACATATTCACACACCCACCTGCAAGGTCAGAACCCGGATGGATTGCGCGGCGTTCTCAACCCAATGTCCCATCTACCTCTAGTCACCGTGCCTCTCGAAGAGGATCTTACCCTAGTCCACAATCATCGCGAAGACCTCAATACCAACACAGCCCTTACAATATGATCTCCCCTTCCCATCATGCCGACCACGATGCTGCCCTTCGTGCCAGCCTATCAACACTTCTTTCATGTGCGGCTGCCGCCAGAGGCCTTCCAAAGAATGACAATCGGCCGCCAACTACCCCAGCTGCTCCCTCTGGAGGCGGCCAACCCGCTTCATTCCGACTAGTAGGCGCTTCAGTTGCTATGGGAGAGGAGAGCAGCGATGAAGAGACCTCGTCCTCGCCGCGGTATCCAGAATCAGGTCCGTCAATAGGAGCACCACAGAGACATGTAAGAGCGCCAGCGGTGTCATCTGACCCAGCTGCCGGCAAAGCAAAGCGTCGTTCAAGTTCCCCTAAAGATCGTGGTGCTGCCTCGAAGAAGAGTCGTCGCGTGAGCATGACCGATTCAACAACGACTGTCAGCCCCACCATCATGACATGGGTCATCAGCGCCGGGGTTGTCGTTCTATTCTCCGCAATCAGTTTTTCCGCGGGGTATATGATCGGCCGTGAGGTTGGGCGAGCTGAGGTGGGAATGATGGGAGATGGTGTTCCTGGTCCTCGCCCTTCGGTAGGGTGTGGCCAAGAAGCGGTTCGCGGCGGACTCCGGAAACTGCGCTGGGGATCTGCGGCTGCAGGATCTGCTAGTCTTGCATCAATGTAATGCTCCAGGACGAATGGCGAAGATGACTTTGATGAATTATGATGTCAATATAAGAAGACGTGCCGTTCGAGCTGCATTCATATTTCTGAACGTGGCCCACACGCCAGCACATCCCCATGTTTTTTCTGTTTGATTGATACTCTACTTTCATCACATTGACCGATAGTCAATGGGATTCGGTTTGTTAAATGCGGGGAGATCTCACAACCTTCTGACAATCAAAAATTGACTTTTTACGCATGTGGCTTCTGTTTTGGAGCGATGGAGTCTTGGTTCCAGTCCCTTTAGGACTTTTACGATGCCTTTTTTACGACTTTTGCGACGTTGAATCTATACCCTCCTTTTATCACCCTATCTTATATATTGAATGAGTGATCTCTTACAAAGTTGAGCTGAGCTCAGTTTATACCCACATCTGCTGGTAGTATCTCAAGCCTTATTATATCAAGTAGTCCATGGGTGTCTCATGTCTCTCCTAATCATGCACTAGAATACCTGACTATTACTTATTCTCACTTTAACTCTCATGTGTCTCCACTTACTCTGAAGTCAGCGGCACCTCCCTCCGCAGTGCCACTTTCCCTGGTGGTCTTGGATGTCATGTATTAATACTAGACAGGCTTACTAATGCCAATGCACGAACCTGGCAGATCAATCCATGGATGGGTTTAACATCTTCCTTGTACCAGCAGCATGGTTTGTTTCGTTTCTCTAACTTTGGGAACCATAATTGGTGAAGCTGCACCAGGCAAGCTCCCGCGGTATCCGCCACGCTAATGAGCCTAAAATTGACGGTCCTTGGGACAATTTGGAAACCATGTATCTCAAATGACAGTCTATCTGCGTAGACCACAAATACGAGAAACAGGCTGGAGATATGCACATTTATGCACCCTCACTCCATGATGGCTCAAATAGTATAAGTGCATCTCCCTGAAAATGTTTGTAATGCCTTTCTTCTAATTCCTGCAGCTATTGCACGATCAACAAAAATACTGGTTGGAGCTCAGTTTCATACTTAAGTCAAACATAGGTGCAGGCATTGCTATAATAGACAAGATTGGGTAAGGCAACTTTGATATCACCGGCAGGAAGATGACTTGAATGAAACAAACTAAAGTATGGCCTTCCAAGGTTGTGCCCTATTGTACCTATATTGAGTAGAGTGGGCCACCAACAGAGGCAGCCAATAGATGCTCTTCATATGTCTGTGTATAATATTGCGCTATACCCAATCTGGTATGTGTGAATGATACTAGCCAAAAGGAGTTAACCTGCTACAATCCCTCCAGGACAACACAGTCTTTCTTTTCTAGCATGAATATCAGGTTCTTTCCACTATCAATAATGGATGTAATCAGAATCATATGTGAATCCTCAAGGCCTTTTCTCCGGCGTTTGATAATCCGGTGGTCAAAAGTCCCTGCACCCTTCCGGGTCTCTGCAGGCGCCGGTTGGACATGCCTTTAGCGGGACGAATCCTTGGCCACTGATAACAAATCACCGATACGATAATGTGAGATTTGGTGGGCTTGGTTTGAGTCATTTTTGTTCCTACACAATTGTCTTTACACCTTTTTGTCTTCCAACTCCATACTCTGACACCTACCTTCCAACGGCTGTTCAAAATGTTCTTCCAAAGCGCCCATGAGGAGAAAGACAAAGAGGCCTTGCTCCATTTCATCCGGCAAAACCCACTCGGGGTTTTGATCACCGGCATGAACTCCTCCCAGCAAGACTTCCTACAGTGCACCCATGCGCCATTTGTGGTGGATTTCCCAGAGGAAACATGCAAAACAGATCCCTATCTCCGCGCCCACATCGCCAAGCAGAATCCGCAAGTCAAGACGATGATGGAGGCTGTGGATAACAAGCCCCCGAACGTTCTTGAACTCGACGACGATGTCCTAGTGCTCTTCAATGGCAAGCACGACCATTACGTGACTCCGAAATTCTACGTCGAGACAAAGCCAGACACAGGGAAGGTCGTGCCCACATGGAATTACTCCGCCGTCCAGGCCTACGGCAAGATGTCGCTATACTATGATTCCAAAACACCTGAGACCGGCGAATTCCTCGCCAAACAACTGCATGATCTCTCGCAGCATACTGAGAAATCAATTATGGGATACACTGGTGGCGAGAAACCAGAGCCGTGGGAGGTGTCCGAGGCACCTAAGTCATACACTGACTTGCTGAAGAAGAACATTGTTGGGATTGAGATTCGAATTACCAAGCTTCAGGGGAAGTTTAAGATGAGCCAGGAAATGCGGCCCGCGGACCGTGAGGGTGTGATCCAGGGATTCGCGAAGTTAGGAGGTGATACCGGCACTGCGATTTCGAATTTAGTGAAAGAGCGAGCTGAACTCCGCGAGGCGAAGAAGCGAGAACTTTGATGCTGGAATGAAGATTCGACATCGCATTATCCAAAGTTACTTCATGGAAATTATCAGTAGATCGTGGCAGTACAATATTTTGTCTGCTGGCCCTGACGAATCAATTTACTTTCCGCCAAAGACGATTTATGTGAATACGACCAAAAGAGAGAAAAACGTGACGATGAGGAGGACGATTATGACTTGGACGATCCAGGCTCAATTCGGTTTACATAGGTTGATTCTGAAAAGGGCTGGCCACGGTCCTGGCAAGGAATGTGACTATATATCAACTCAAGTTCTCAATTTTCGCATTTTGATCTTCTGTCAGCCTCTTCCATTCTTTGGCGTCCTTCAAATGTTCCAACCCATGAATCCTCTGGTCCACAAGGGCATTCACTCGCTAGCGATCCTGTGTTCCGTCCCTCTTATGGCAACATCTCGGCACTGCTGGCACTTTCTTCCCAATAAACTCAGTCGGATCTACTACGAATGAAAGCCATATATTTGCATAAACATCATTTTCATTTTCATTACCAATCTCAATAATGTTAGTCTGTAAGACCTCGGGGTTGATATCATCAGCTAGGACAAGATGGTCAGTCAAATGTTACACCATAATAGTCAATCACCCTATATAGGTTAGCTATAGGGAAATCACAGCTAGTTGCTTCCACGAGGACAGACTGATGGACTTACGCTTCCGGACGCTTCTCTGGCATCTAGCCTAAGTACTCATCCTGCACCACTAGGTCACCTAGGACTTTTGGACTAACATCTCGTCCGTATATGGTTTGATATGTTAATCGTGCTAGCTCTGGGCCTGCTAGATGTGGGAATGTTCGGTCTAGAAAATCTAGACGCCACGAAATATGTGGTAGGAACCTTCGTATGGCGATTAGAGGATCTTCAATTTGGATTCTGAGAGGCTGATCAGACGGCGGGAGGTGATACCGGCCGGTGGAAGTGTGAATACAAAGCGGAATGTAAAGTGGGAGCGCCATTTATACGAATGAAGCCACGTAGTCGTCTCTTTAGTCACATAATGCTCTCTGATGCGGTGAGAGGGGTACTTCTGCTGGAGCAAAGTCGGCGAGGGGTGAGCCTAAAGCGGAAAGACATTCGCATCACGAGGGACAGCTTCTGTATTCAATATTTGCTATTGGCCTGGTATATGCTCTGGATTAATCCTCTTGTTTACAGTAACAATACTAGAATATTTGACAAACTACCTGTGTCTTGCGGCGTGTTCTTTCAGCCACATTGTTCTATGAACTATATCGATCTCCTGTAGCCACCCACTTGTCCTAAAATAATCCCTTCTAACTCCAAATCTAGACAAGATGGAAGATTCTCATATGTTGTTCTGTCAAACATCCAATTTAACAAGATAAGGAAACCAGAACGATGCGCAACCCTCCACACTATTACAAGAATGTTGTTTTCTGTAGGAGTCGCTCCACAATCTGAGGAACCCGAGCCCTCGTGATTCCATCAACAATAATATAACTCAAAATTAGTGCCCATGCAGCTTATCTATGCGACCTTCAATTGGCCGTAGAACCCGACCGGCGTTCGAAGTATGCATGATCAGCACTAGCCAACCCGCTGTAGCATGGACTACCAGATATCTGCCCGAGTATCCGCCTGAGTATATGTCGGGTTTGATAACATTTGACTCAATAATACATCATGGCGTTAAATCAACCTGTTTTTAGTACACATTGTAGTACTATGGTGGCGGATTGGCGGGTTCGATATCTGTTCTTGGAAGATCCACCCGCCTCGCGATGGGTTTGCCCTACCAAATTGGATCCAGGCCGTCCATATGATCGGAGTATAGACATGGCTACCAGTCCAATATCAAATTGTTTTACGCATATAAAGGGATCCTGATAATGACCAATAGAGCCAACAAAGACTAGAAGTCGTTCTCCATTCCAAGGTTGCGTATCTTCTTATTACTTCATCATGGCTTCAATGTTCAACTACTTTGGCTTCAATGCCCCTGCCTCCAAAGAAGAAGCCAAAGCTTCCCCAGTCCGTGCTTTGCCTGCATCATGGTACACCTCACCAGAGATGTATGAGTTGGAGCGTCGAGCCATATTTTCGAAGAGATGGCTCTTCATCACCCACAGCATGCGGTTGAAGAACACCGGCGACTGGCTCCGCTACGAGCTTGCAGGTTTTGACTTCATCATCACTCGTGACCGACAGGGCGACATCAACGCATTCCACAACGTGTGCAGACACCGTGCCTACCCGGTAGTTGAGAAAGAGGGATCCGGAAATTCCAAAATCCTCGCTTGCCGATACCACGGCTGGTCTTACGGACTGAATGGCAAACTCGCCAAAGCTACAAACTACCAAGAGCTGAGCGACTTCGACAAAGAGCAGAACGGTCTTTTCAGAATCCACCTCAAGGTCGACGTTAATGGCTTTATCTGGGTAAACATGGATGCGAATGAAGTCCCAGAAGTGTCGTGGGAGGAAGATTTCCGGGACGTCGACAAGCAAGAACGGTATAAAGCCTACAACTTCGATAACTACGATTTCGACCATGATTATGCCCTCGAGGGTGACTATAACTGGAAGATCCTGGCTGATAATTTCAACGAATGCTACCACTGCCCTACAACACATGCCGATATTCCTGAATTCCTCAACCTGGAATCTTTCGACAGCGACCTGAAAGATGGACACATCCAACACCATTCCGAGTCTACGCCAGAGCAAATTGAGAAGGGTCTGTACACAGCGAGTACCTACTACTTCCCTATGTCTGCTATGGTTGTCTCGTGAGTGTGCCCGGTTTCTACCTTCTTATACAACAGCCTCTAACATACATAGGCCACATTTTATAATGATCCAGAAATTCCTCCCCTCAAGCGCAAAAAGCTCCAAGATGGCCTACGAAATCTACCGAAACCGGAACTCCTCCGATACCGACTTCAAGCTTATCAGTGACATGTATGCGCGTGTCATGGGCGAAGACAAACTCCTCTGCAACAACGCCCAAAGGAACCTCGACCGAAATATCTTTACGAGCGGTGAGCTTCATCCCAAGTACGAGAAGGCGCCGCTGTTCTTTCAGAGCACTATCCGCGACGTCATCACGGAGCACTTTGAGCGTGAGAAATCCGAGGGGCGGGAGATCTGGCCGGCGAAACCGAAGGTGTCATGCAACGCAGGGGTTACTGAGAAGGACGAGCAGATTTGTGCTTCTCTGGCCTGTGGAGCTCAGAAAGCAGTTTTGGCTTGGTGATTGTATTGTGAAGAAGTGTTTCTGTTGCATTGCTTTATGATTAGCTTATGATTTTTCGTGGACATGTGAACTGGAACTCCTTGAATTGGACTTAGCCTTATTATTTACCAAGTGGACCATTTCCGCGCTGGAATCTTCAAGAAGAAGACAGTAATGGCCCTCTCAAGGAGTAATGCTCAACCGTAGCAAAAGTATGTAGACATACATTCATGTACGCATCGGTCGATCTCCAGTGATAATGTTCGATATCAAGTCATACTGGGAGGAGCCTGACACCATTGAGCAAAGTGTTTCAGCAAGCACTGAGCACGCTCGAGTTCGCTAAGACTGAATGTTGTGCATGAATGCGAACCCGCATGCCCTGAAAATGAAATCGAGGTTTGCACCTGGCCCGGGCTGTTCATAATATGCTTAAGTATAGTTGCACCTGCTGATCTAGCGAGATATCTGAAAGGAAGAGAAATACATGAATTCTACGCACTTTACTGCTGTCAGTCTGGTTGAAAGACGAAAAGGGATCACTCCGGAAGTTGTCTCTGTCTGTACTCCGGCTTTTACTGGAGCTGGTGCGTATTCCAAGCCGATAACCATCCCCTGAGTTTGTAACCCTTCTTGAGTTCGTTAACACGCATTGCACCTATTGTACAATCGCCCCCTGAGCATACATATATCCCTACTGCGATAAGTTCGACAAAGCTGCAAGGACAAGGCTAATGGCATCGTGACGATTGACCAATTTTATTCCAAGCGAGAATACGGGGAATCCATGGATGTCCATAGATTACATAATCGCACGTTATCCGGAAGTTCAGCAAAAGCAAAAGCCGAACCAATCAAAAGGCGGTGAAAACGGATATGCACCTCCCGGGGCTTACCCGCGGATAAGAGCTACCCCGGCCACCCCGCGCTGGTATATTAGGGGACGAGCCGCCACTCGGCTGTTGAGGGCTGACCGATGCCAGTATGGAACCATCTGCGATTCACGCGATCACAACATTCGGCAGGTGGCAACGGGAATTTCTGCGCAGTTGGCACCGTTGCGATTTCCCCACATTTATCACCAGCCGAACGATATGCCGTCGCCAACTATGTATATAGACCTGGAAAGGTCCTGAGTTGACCTTTTTTTAATTTAACTATCTTCAATAATACACAATGTCTCCCACACGCCAGTTCGACCCCAACTTCACCCCCTCTGTCATCAATGGCATGGGCCCCAACACCCCCGAGCGCGCTCGCGTGGTCTTGGGTTCTCTTATTAAGCACATTCACGATTTCGCTCGGGAGGTTGAACTGACCTCCGCCGAGTGGATGCTCGGCGTTGAGTTCATCAACTCTATCGGCCAGATTAGCACTCCTATCCGCAATGAAGGCCACCGCATCTGTGACGTGATCGGCCTTGAGTCGTAAGTTTCCCATCTGATTTTATTTTTTATTTTTATTTGCACAAAATGAAAATAAAATAAAAAATAAAAAACCGAGAAAACCAAAATGAAAGCTAACTGATTCCTTAGTCTCGTCGATGAGATCGCCAACAAGATCGTCACCGAGGACGGTGTCTCCCCTACCTCCAACGTCATTCTCGGCCCCTTCTGGTCTCCCAACGCCCCCTTCCGCGCTCTCGGCGACAGCATCATCCAGGACCCTAAGCCCAATGGCCGTGTCACTTTCATGCACGGTGTCCTCAGGGACATGGAGACCGGCAAGCCGATCGTCGGCGCCGTCCTCGACATCTGGCAAGCCTCGGCCAACGGCCAATACGATTTCCAGGACCCCACCCAGTCCGACAACAACCTTCGCGGCAAGTTCCGATCGAACGAGAAGGGAGAATTCAACTGGTACTGCTACCACCCTACTCCTTACTCCCTGCCCACCGACGGCCCCGCCGGTGTCCTTCTCAAGCTCATGGACCGCTCGCCCATGCGTCCCGCTCACATCCACCTCATGATCACCCACCCCGAATACGCCACTGTCATCAACCAGATCTACCCCAGCGACGACCCCCATCTCGCGATTGACTCTGTCTTCGCTGTCAAGGATGATCTCGTCGTGGACTTCAAACCCAAGGCCAACGATCCCAAGGCCACCCTCGACTTGGAGTACAATGTCAAGATGGCTCTCAAGAAGCACCACCCCAACCCCAACTCCGCTCCCCCCGTGTCCTCTTTCGAGCGTCACGCCAAGGCGGCCAAGGAGGCTCAGGGAAAGCTTTGAGAGGGATTGCAAAAATTGGGACGGCGTTCGACATGACTCATGTACATATAGCATTTACTTGAATTTCCGCGAGATAACCTCATGTTTACACGATTTATTTGTCTCTCCCGATTCATCTCCATTAATGTCGCGTAGAAGGCCCGTGCGAGATCGTAGATCTCCCGCTATGCAGGCGATCTCGAAATTTGCATGTACCCGCCTGCCTGCATGATGACCCTCGCTCAGAAAATCCGGGGTCAGCGTCTCTTGACCAGTAGGGTTTTAACGTCGACTTGGCCACTAAACATTCTCCCGCCAATCATGATATGGAGGGTAAGCCATCACCCATCTTACTACATATGTAAGGTCAAGGGTCTTACAACTAGTGCAGTTTCCAATGCCAAAATAGTCCAGAACTATAGATATTCCCGAATATCCAGCCATCTATGCTCCAGAGTCGATACTAGCAGGCATAAAAGGAAAGACAAGTTCATTTTTTAATCTCAAAAAACCAACTACACCCCTATACACCTAAAAAGTCCTCCGCGGATGACCCGATGGATCCGGCCGCCAAGAAATATCAAAAGTATCCTCGGTTGGTTCATGGTAAGACGTGGAGGACTGGGGTATCGCGCGACGAAGGCGATCTTCGCTGATGACGTTGGTTTCATCAATGGCCTTCTCGTAATCCCGGGCTGGGCTTGTTGTCAGCAGGTATGGAAAAGATAAAGGCACGGAAGTATGCGCGGAACGGTTCAAGGCAAGCTGCGTACTCATTCTTTCGTCGATGTCGGAGGAAGAGGAGCCGGGTTGAACGGGATCGTTCATTTCCGAGTTGCCGTTCTGCTCGTTTTGAGGATTGGGGTTCTTGGAATTGGAGCGGTTGGCCATTTTGATGGGATTATTGAATTTCAGTGGAAATATGGATACAGTATTGGAGTATGGAATATGGTTTGAGCAATGTACAATGATGGTGTCGGGAATTTGACGGTGTTTGGAATGTGGCCATAGTTTTATGTTGGGGGGATTGTACTTCGTCATCATGACTATTCATGGCATTTTGCGGTTGCCGTTGCCTCTGGGGATGTCAAATATAGAGATATATCCATCGATTGGGATTGTTATAATGTGGTCTTTATATTTGGTCTAGGTCAGACAGTCCGTAGTTGATGTTCGACACCATACAACATGAAGTCTGATATTGTCAAGATGGCCTAGTTTTTTTTGGGAACTTCCTGGAAATTCGCCTCAAATGCTATTGGATCTGGATTGGCCACCTGTCAACGGTGTATCGAACACGTCTACTTGTTCATGTATTCATGTATGCTCTGGGTATGCCTCTATACGAGGGATAGATGCATCTCAGAAAGCACCCGCTTCTATTAGACATTCCGCAACTCGACATCAATTGCTCCCATTAGAGCGAGGCCATGGTAAAAACGGATGTGTCGTGTGGGTCGCCACCAACGCCTCCATATCATTGTGTGCATGGTGATATTCTCAAGCTCAAGTCGCAAAAGAGCAGAGGTCAGGGGTTTATACGCCCCGGGGTGTCGCACCTTCCCCCAAAAAGTCGAGTGCTCTAAGATTGGCAAGTACTTTTTCCTTTCTCTATTGTCAACACCGGATTTCGAACTTCCCCCGAGCCTCCTGGCAAAGGGACACTCTTGTTGAAGTTGAGGACCCAATTCGTATCCTTGTTAACCTCCAGTGATATCAAGCCCTTAGATCTTTCAGTAACCAACATTAAAGCTAAAGCGACGTCAGAATCTTATGACCTTCCCTGGAGATGATTCATGAAGGTTGACAGACTGCGGAATTTCGGCTTCCTTTGTCCAATTCGAATAAGATCGGCATTCGAGAGTGTTTCCTTCTCGAACCCATCCATGACCTGATTTAACACTGCCGCTGCAAGCTGGCTCCGTTGTATATTCGAAAGAGGCCGTCTAAAGAGATTGACGATACGAAAAAGGTTGGCCACCAAAGCTCTTGACCAAGTCGAGGAGTTAGCAATCATGCCGGGTCGGGCGATGCAAACCTCAACTCCCTCTTTCTCTGTAGGAAATTTGAGGACCATAAGCTTTGTATTGCACTAGCTTACTCCAAACGCGACATTAGCATAGGATCCAGAACGTATGGTGGGTGTTTAACTCATTCCTCGCATATTATGGTAATCTGCCATGATTACTGGCATCTTTGTTGGGTCTCGAGGTATTCCCTCCGCACTCAAGTACATGAATCGAAAGGGACGCGACGGTGCAGCCTCGTATATGGCCTCGAATCCGAGCTTGGTGTAATCCTGACATACACGCTTAAGTTCAGCCTTGCTGGTACGCAAGGGCGTGAGAGTGACAGTCCTATAGATGCCAATAAAGTGTTGTAGTCAGTCTTGTCAGGCAATGAGGGTGCTGCCTTGAAACATACCAAATACAAGCGTCGGCCCCAGAAAACTCCGCCTTCACGTCATCAGGGTATTCACTATAGTCTCGGATCACAACGTTCTTCAACTTCGATGTGTCGATACTTTTGTCGAGCTGTACCGGCTGGAGAGCTCAAGATATGACCTGGGTGATCTCGCGAATTTGCAGGCTTTGTCTCACGATCTCGGTGCCTAGGAGACTGCTTGCGCCAGCTACTATGAGTTTCATCGTTGTGTCAAGGTCGGATACTGGTGTAGAAGGGGTATTTGGGTGGGAAAGGAAATGTTTCCTTAGAAGGTTGGGAGTTGGGATAAATACGCCCGCTAGGTAGGACAGATCCTTAATATTGTTTAGGCAGATAGTTGCTCTCTCTCTCTCTCTCACTCGGTCCTCTCTTCCTATCTAGTGCCCGTTATTGGCTTTTCTTTTGGAATACTTGCATTGAGTCATACTTGGCTTATAGAGTCCACGGGTGCATTGTTATTAAGAGACTTACATGGATTGCCACATCTTGTAATTTGGACAAAAGTAGCAAATTCACACGCTAGATACAATTTGTTGAGGGTCATGGATGACCTTAGTTCCCCAGAACCACAGTAGATACATGAAGAAGTGTAAAACTCAGAATAAGGCCCAACCTCCATTTACACAGGTCATTTCATTGTAAGAGGGACGCAGTATTAGCAAATAATGCGGGTATCGGATGCATAGACAGGACCCATCATCAGCGCCTCCACGATTTCACCCTTGATCCCAACACCCCGCCCCGCACGGAGTATAACCAAAGCATTGGCTTTGGAAAGACTGCCCAAGGTATTAACGCCAGTGCTTGTAGCATATAGTCGGCCGTCTGAGCGAGAACCCGTCACAACAGCACGGTGGTACTCAGTGCGCTTGGGGTCGAGGGGGAAGTGGTGTGTCAAGACGACAGCAACGCGAGGAAGACCTAGTTGTGGCGTAGTCCCTGGCTTGGTAGCGATAGCCTGGGAAGACTCGCCTAGGCCGGCAAATCTTTGGAGGGAAGATAGGACGAAGAGGTTCAGGGTAGCTAGCGTCGAGGCTGGGTCTCCGGGGAGCGAAAATATCAGCTTGGAGGTGTGTTTCTGTCGGATATTCTCGATAGCTGCCTCTGCCGTGGTAGGCTTGAAGGGTACTGTCGCGAAGGTAGTGGTCATGCCGGGTTTCATAGAGACGCGGTCAAAGTGAATGGTGCCACCGAGCGTGCTCTCAATGATAGGAGTGAAGTCTAGCTTGCCCAGGGACATGCTGCCAGTGATTACGAGCACGTCCACGCCAGGGAATGCACGGTCTACACCGTATAAGGAGTCACGAAAGGTGTGTTCGAGCTTGCCTGCTGCAGTCTCATGAGCCAAGCCAAGATCCACGGTCTCAAAGCCCCAGGAGGCTAGGCAGGATAAGAGAGATGGGCGGTTAGAGTCGCGAATCTGACCTCTGACAACCGTAGATGGGTTTGAATGCTCCACGAGATCGCCACCGATACTGAGAACGCCCACTCGGCACTTCTTGAATACTTTGACAGTTCGGGTACCCGTGGCAGCCAGCAGTCCTATTTCGCCGCCGATCGGGGAGATAAGGTCGCCACGAGCAAGGATCTTTGAGTTGAGGGCAACGTCACTGCCGGGCTCGCGGATATTTTCGCCTGGGACAATATCATCGGCCAGGATTTCCACAATTTCTTCGTCTTGGCCATCTAGGGTTGAGGATGTTGTGTCGTCGGACATAACCACGGAGTTGGCATTGAGAGGGAGGGATGCGCCAGCGGTAATTCTAGCAATGGTTCCTGGTTGTAGGGGCTCGAAGCCTCCGCTCATGTTGGCGTGGGTGATTGAAGATCTATGGAAAGTGGCATTGGTGGATTTCCCTTCTTCGGCAATGATGGCGTAGCCATCAACAAGGCTGGTGGGGTACGCCGGTACCATCTCGCTGGCGTAGACATCCTCGGCAATGATGGAGCCGATGATGGAAGTGGTGACAGGGGTCTCGACCACAATGGGTGCAGGGGTTTGCTCGCGGATCACGCGTAATGCTTCCTCTACAGAAAGCATAGGATTGGCACAAGGGCGGTAGCGCTGATTATTGAGGCCCATGGTGGGTCTGTTGGATTTGGATCGGGGACGGTCTGGTGCAGATGTGTGTGCTTTACGAATCGGATGGCCACGGGAATGGTGGTGGTGGTGATGATAGGGTTGAAGTTGAGGTTGTGGTAGATGCTGGGAAATACCGACTCCGGCCTCATTGTTCGAGTTCTTCACGCCAGTAGTATGTAAGGAGCGAGGGTTCTGCGGGATGACATGAGGGAGAAGGTTCATAACAGCTTCAAGATTCTCCATGGCTCCTTTGGGGTATCCTGCTAAATTGACAATCAAAGTTTTGTCACGAACACCAACAGGTCTTTCCAACTTTGTGACTGGAAGTGAATGAGTTGGGATGTATATAATCGAAGGGGAGGGCTGATGTCATCTCACATGGAGTAAATCCCAGAGTCTCGGCGATCATGTCCTGACTAGACACATTATTACGTAGTTAGAATAAGTCCAAGCCCACAGATGCAATCATGTACACTCACACTCGGCCCGGGGCATGTCGGTGAATCAAGGAAGTGACGGCCTAAGGTGGTGTCTTTAGCACACGAGAGCCGGTTGGCCAGCAAAGATCCCAACGATCCACTCACCTCGAGAGTATTGTCTTTGTATGCTAAGCCTGTCGCAGCACTAACCAGAACTAGATGGTGCCAATTGGGGCCACTAGTCCAGTCGCAAACTGCTTGCTGGATCTGGAGAACGTTGTTCGGAACTATGCGAATTGCGGAGAGTTCCCACTTTTCCTCCTTGGCCAGGATAGGCGCAAGAGTTCTAGCCGCACGGTTCAAACTGGGATCCTTGGAGGCTTCGTCGGATATAATCAAGATGGCAGCCCTTTTTATTTCCATTGTGTTGAAAGATGGGCTTAGCTATGCGGGTACGTGAGGCCTTTTAAGCCTCAAAGAACTGGGGTACGGCAAAATTGTGAAGTCGCAATGCTATCTTGCTACATATGTAGTGGCCATTCCATGGTAGATGAACTCTAGTATCTCTGGTATGCTAAGTTGCTGTTGGATCGAATCGAATGAACCAATGTGACCCGTAGGCGAGCATATGTGGCCATTAAGCGAGGTGTGAACCCCAAAATACAGTTAATACGGTAATTCACAGCTGTATATCGCGAATACAAGGCTATTTTACAGACTTCTTACAGAGAACTATGTTTGTTTCAGAGCTCGCTTAATGGCCACACTCGCTTAATGTCCACATATGTAGGTTGATTACAGGCCGGTCTCTGGGACTAGAACTGGTTTGATTCTCTTACTTATTCCTTGTTTACTGCAAAAGCTCATTGCGTAAGGACTTCAAAGCATCCACCTAATAGCCCTCAAGCTTTACTGTCATATTCGTGATCCAGGAGACACAATTCGGATTGCCAAAGGGGAAGGAGTGAAGTTGTTGGTGTCATAGCTAGACGGTAACGCTAGCATGATCATCATACTTCCAAGTCTGGTATTTAATGACGAAATATATCAGGTGTAATTCCACCCCGAAGCGATCATCCAGCCATACTAGCACAGTTAACGAGATAAATCCGGTCGTCAGTTTAATGCCGGTGAGGCCCAGAGCGAGGAAATAGCTTGTCCCAACTTAAGAAGTACATGGCTCAGGTAGTGGGTGGTCAGGTTAATGCCCAAATATGTGACCACCAGATGTGTCTTACACCAGTCGATTATCAAGCCTTGGAAGCATTAAACTTCTACGGAGTTTCTCCAGACCGTCACCACTGAACATCCTCTGAATGGCTTGAATCTGTTATCGGGTATTAGTGCTCAATAATATGCAAAATGATGGTCAACACGATGGATTGGTCCTCAGCTAGAATGTCATAGCTATATTTCGAGAGATATACGGACTCATGTGCAACATTGGATATATTCCAGGATCACCTCCAGCAATATCTGTTGAAAATCCCAGTTGATTCCCATTAACACTGGCCTTTTTTTCACGGGTGCAACGCTAACCCTAATTAGGGGGTTACAATGCAGATCTCTGAAATGAAGGATCTACACTCAGGCTCCTACCAAAAGAAGTCTAGATCCCTTGGCTATATGCAGGTTGATCATACCTTTGCTGTCTTCAGTATACAGGATTGGAATTTCCATATTCATAGTAATTTTCATATACTATTTGTGTTTCAAACACATGCTATATAGATCGCTGCATCTGTATAATGAACAATATCCACTGTTGTTATACGAATAACTCATTTACTCATAATCCAGGAGACTAGATCTCCTTTCAACATCCAACACTAAAGTACTATCACAGGTTGCGCTGGCGGCGACGGAACCAAACATGCAAGAACAAAAAGTCAATAACGCCCACTGCTAGCATCGCCGAAATGACAGAGAATCCCATAATATACTTAGGGCTATCCTTTTCTGGGAACAGGTACTGTGCGTTCCGAGTTAGCTTTTTTGTCGAACAGGAATATATTTTGGTGAGATACGTACCGATCCGTAGATCTGTGCCAGATTACCCAGTGCATTCACCATAGCCAAAGCAACACCTCGGGCCTGGGGGTGCATCCCACCAAAGGCAGACGAGGCATAGGCCAGTGTACCTCCATTGGTGGCCCAAAGTCCGGATGCCATGAGAACCAGAAGAACGTATCGAGCTGTGAAATTGTACACTACACAGACAATAATCGAACATACTAGGGAAAATGTCAACCAGCTAGCAATGATGACGCCACGCCAGTTGGGAACTTTGTCCGAGAAGTAGGATGTGACACCGGTGGCGATGAATGCCACACCATAGATTGGTACAGTCAATAAATTGATCTTCTTGGTGGAGGCGTCTCCGAAAAGTCCTTGCACGAGGGTAGGGTAGAAGTACGTCAGGGTACTTGAACCGACGATAACCTATACATGATGGCCTGATTAGTGACGTTAAAGGCAAGGGCGAAAAAGGGGGTTTCGAACCATATATCCAACCACGAACGTCCAGGTGCGAAGGTCTCGGCAAGCCACTTTACAAGCACCCCAATTACTTAGCTTCGGGGTATCCTCGGTGGTAGAGGTAACATTTTGAGCAGCCAGGCGTGCCACAGCGATCTGCCTCTCGCGCTCAGAGAGACGTCGCGATGTACCCGGGAAATCAGGAAGAATGAAGAGGGAAATGATCGCAAACCCGACAGTGGCGGCGCCTTCAATAATAAACAGCCACCTCCAACCACGAATACCATGAACGCCCTCAAGGCCATCAACAATGCCGGCAGCGATCAGGCCACCAAAGGCGCCTGACAGGACGGCCGCAGATATGAACACACCGAATCTCTTGGACTGTTCAGTTTGTTTGTACCATGATGACAGGAGAAGTATCACACCGGGAGCAAATCCAGCCTCCACACATCCGAGAATGACTCGGAGAACGACCAGGTGGGTGAAATCGTTGATAGCAGCCATCACACAAGTCAATGCACCCCAGACAATCATGATTGATGGGAGAAAAATAGAGGGTCGGGATCGGCCCAGGACAAGACTGCAGAAAAAGGGCAGTTAGCGATCATAATCCGAGGGCTGAGTATTAATGACAGGATTGTCATACTTGCTAGGCACCTCGAAAACCACGTAACCGACGAAGAAGACAACCAGGGCAATCGAATATTCATTGGATGACAAGCTGAGATCTACTTCCATACCAGAGATCTTTGCATTGCCGATGCTGTATACAAACGTCCGTTAGCACCCCGACAGAGTATAAAACCTCTAACTCTAACGTGTTGTCACTCACTTAGTTCTGTCCAGGTAGGACAGGAGGTACATGACCCAGATAGTCGGCAGCAGGGTGAGGTCAATCTTCTTCACCAACGCCTTCTCCTCTTCTGGGCTGTACGAGACAGACTCGGCGATGGTCACATTCTCAATTTCATTAGAGGAGATATCTTTCAGTTGGCTCTCGAAGTCACGGTCCATGATGACTTGATGGAAAGAGCTGAAGTTTGGAGAAGTAAAGAATAAAATGTCAGGTTGGACATGGACCTCCTTACGGAATGTATATGTTCTACCCCCAACCCCGGATATAAAAAGCTAGGGCTTTGGACCTGGGAAAATGCCGACATTCGCTCATCCGTCTCGCTCATTTTTCCCATATCCACCCCCACAACTTCCCGGTCTCCACAGCCGGGGAAACTCTATCCGATTGTCGTGTGTGGTAATCGCATCGAGGTCAAAGTGGAGCTTGTCGTTCAGCACCAATCATGCCATCGGGAGGATCTAAGGTTTTCGAACTCCGCAGAAGGGAATCTACCCCATGGGGAGTCGATACACACCGCAGTGGTCAACATGTATTCCAGCACCACATTGAATAAGCAGGCAAGCGTAGCGCTCGCCAAACCCGGTGGATTAACTACATACATATGTAGCTAAGGTCACAATCAGGAAAAAGTTCTTGCGCACTATAAATGTAGGGAACAAAGGAGGGAGAGAGAGTTTATGTTGGACTGGGAAAGAGCCGTTCTGAGTCCTGCCTGAGGCACCAACTCCAAAGGAAAGAGCCGAAAGACAGGTCAGCTTGCATTAGTTTAATACTGTCTCCATAATATTCCACTTCCTGGCTTTTCCTTCTGGTTATATTTGATTTTCGACTATTTCCAAGATCCAATAAGCCTCGCATGAAGCTCAACTGTCTGGGGCTTAGCTCCACGTGGGTTTAGTGTGGGTCCCACGCCTCGATGCGAGGGTCTATTGTTCTCGACCGTGCATCGCATGGAGGCTGGAGACAGGGGGCTCGCTTCGAAGGACATGATCGCTTACTTTATTCTCTCGGGAAATGCCCGTGCATCGGCCCGGGGGTAGCAGTCCTCCAGAATGGGTGCGTGGGGATCTTTGAACTGCCTCGTTAATCGATACGCCTACGCGACTCTAGTATACCGAGCTCTTCGGTATGTGTTTAGGTTTAGGCGATATCGGACTTGGCTGAGCAGAAAGTCATGGCAGACTTAAAAAGGTGCTGTCCCATTCCAAGGGCTTATCAATCCTTCCACTTGTCCCTAACTTCTTACGGCAAACAAATACATCCTCAATAATGCCTCCAAGTATTCAAGACACCACCACAGGCGCTCCTGTCGCCGAAGTCGCAGCACCAGCCCCCACCTTCCTTGACACACAACCAGGTCCAGACCACGACTGGAGAATTACCCTGAAGGACAAGGTCATTGCCATCACCGGTGCCAACCGAGGTATTGGTCTGGCCATTGCAGAGGTCTGTCTAGCCAACGAGGCAGCAGCCGTCTGCAGTCTCGACGTGTTCGAACCCGGCGAGGAGTTCGTCGCCCTGCAAAACGCCAACCCCAAGCGTTTATCCTATGTTCACTGCGACGTCACCTCCGAAGAGAGCGTCAACACCGCAATCGATGCTGTCATCTCCACACGAGGCGCCATTCACGGCTTCATCGCAAACGCCGGCATGACAAAGCACCAGCCGGCGCTCGACTTCAGCCGCGCTCAGCTGGACCAACTGTTCAATCTCAACGTCTTTGGCGCCTATTTCTGCGCTACGACTGTGGCCCGCCGCTTCATTGAGCTGGGAATCAAGGGATCCATTGTCTTCACTGCTTCCATGACATCTTATCGTCCCAACCGTGCGGCGCCCTCAGCTCCTTATGGAGCTACCAAGGGTGCTGTACGGAATATGACGCATACGCTGGCGATGGAGTGGGCCAAACATGGCATTCGTGTCAACTCGATCTCACCGGGCTTCATCAAAACTGCTATGACCTACTTTGTGAATCAGGCACCGGACTGGAACCTCAAGATGCAATACTATGGCGGCATGCCCAGATTGGCTGACCCCAAGGAGCTGGGCGGAGCCTACGTGTATCTGCTCTCTGACGGTGCATCTTATACTACTGGTATCGATATTCCGGTTGCTGGTATCGTCGGAGCGTGGTGAGGGAGGTTCATGATAACAATGAAAGACATGATCTACGGATAACGAGCCTACTTGGGGTTCAATTGAGAAATAATGATAGTTCTTTTTGTATTTAGTCTCGGTCCATAAAAGGTCCGTGTTGGAATCAACTCAATTAAACTCCTTTTAGAAAAACCCAGCTCCCTTTGGAATTAATTTACACCGGAGAACCTTGCCTTGTCTCATGGTTCGCCAACTTTGGTGTTACAACTTATACCTGCCAGACCCTTTGGAGTCTAGCAACAAGCCCTTTACCGGGGAATTTGCTGATCCTCAGCATTCTCTTCAAGATCCGGAGCAACTCGTGCTGCATTTCAGACGACCGAACAAACTGGCCGACTTGGGTTTTGTCAGTAAGGACGGGAACAAAGTCAGGAGGGACATTTACCTCCAAACAAAGCCTGTACGTTAACAAAGGCTATTGCAGGTTCATGTTCTTGGCACGCATTAGCGATGCCGCAAACCACCTTGACACTTTCACCGAGCTGTTTCTCGCGCAGGCAGTAGGCGTTCAGTCCCCCCATTGAGGGTTGGTTCAGCAGCACAGTAGCTCTTGCAAAATGGTACATCTGCATAGCGCCTGCGTGGTTAGGCGGGTGAATCCATATAGACGGGAACACCGTATTTGAGCCAGAATCCGTGGCGACAGTGACCGGCTGGTAAGAATCAGGGAGGACACTATGCCAGTCGTCGAGTGCGCGGAGGAGTCGGTCACCCTGCTGCGTTCTGTGTCTTGGGTCCTTATTCGCCGACATCCCCTCCGATGCGGCATATTCTACACACTTGCCACAGATATAGACTATCCTTGTTGCGAGCTCATCCGAGTCGAGCTCCTCGAGCTTTTTCCGAGCACGCCAGAACGTGAGGGTTGGCCGTCCTGTCTGGAAAGCCGCCCAAATGTCCTGCCGGAGCCATGCCCACCATACGGCTCGCCTCAAGCCGTCAACAGACTCGCCATCATTGTCCTGAGACCGCTGTATCCAGAACGAGCCTCGCAGGTGTTGTTCCCAGTCGCCACTGGTCGATGCGTTGTCGGCATCAAACATCTCGTACATGCTGATCATGGTGGCTGTCGCCAGAATCTCACGGGATTCCGCATAGGGTGGGTAGAGTAAGGTCTGCGAGAGATATTGAAGCGTTTCGTAGTAATACTGTGTAGATATGTGTGCTGGAGCAGGTTCTGACTCTGATGGCCCGGTCGCTGCTGCTAGCGAGGCTGGAGTATTCGCATTTTGAGTCGGATGTTCGCCTGACGCACGTTCACCCGGCCCATGCACGAGACCAAGAGACATATGTTTAGCCCCGACTGCGAGGATCGACTTCAAAAGCCCTGTGTTTTGTAGTGCAAGATGCGGCACGACATTAGTGAAATGCCGAGCAGGATCAAACAAGTCTAGAATTGGCCCAACAATATCGATGAAATATCGGAAGAACGTGAGGTCGAGTGGTGACAACTCTATCCTACTTGTCGTATTCCAAGGCTGGGGTAATTGGTGATAATCTAATAAAGGGGCTTCGATTCCGTCATCTCGATGTTCCAGACCGAGTCGTTGATGATCAGGGTGCCTCTCGGCTTGTTCGGAGTGAGCCTCAGGACATCCAGGTGCTGGGGACTGTCTACGCGACAGGGCAATTTCGGGAAACTTCCATCGCGGGTCGCCCGCAGAAGAATCATTAAGCCTTTGGATGTTGTTGATGGCATCCCGTGCTACCAGATCGAACCATTCGCCAGGGGATATGTTGAGCAGGGGTATCTGGCTAAGTGAAAGCGGGGAGCCCAAAAGGCTCGAGTCAATGCTAGACAGCCTTTGATCATTATCCAAACAGTCATTCAGTGGCGTCTCACTCGAGCCGTTATTCTGGAGCGGGGCGAACGCTTCAGCAGGGGCTGGGCAGGTAGCCTGAAAGTAGGGTGCTGGACCAGAACTCGGCTGTTGCTCCTGGGGACAATGCAGGCCCCCCTGGGCGACGCCTGCATTATTGGTACCGCTTCTCCCAGAACGTGAGTTTTCAGTTCTCTCCTCCCTTGAATCCGACTGACCCCTTAGAGAATCATAGTCGGCCACGGGTCCGGTTGCATGTCCCTGGTCACCAACCTGGGCGTATCGACAGACACGATTTGACTTGGAGCACCGCACGCAAGTGGGCTTACCGTCGTCGCACTTTACGCGTCTCTCTCTGCAGGTGAGGCTGATGCACGTGTGAGCGAGGTTGATATTCGCTTAGGGGGACATTCCGAACTGCAGATCCACTCACCATCCGGTTTTGGTTCTCAATCCGCGCGCCCGAGATAGCCTGACGCGACGACGTCGGGTTCCCGTGGCGTTACCCTCTGATCCTTTTGCGTTAGTAACGTCCATCGAGGATACTTTCGTGGGTTTCGTCTCGAAGTTGCCAAGGTCGTTAAAGATATTCCCCAGAATTCATTACCCCGCCCTAGCCTGGCCCACTTAGGGGTTGGGGGAAATCCGAGCGTTCAATCACATTGGAATTCCCCTCTTCTTTTTGTATTTGCCTCAAAATCCAAATCTCTTTTTCTCTCCGTGTGGAATCAGAATCTGTGAGCTTTGGCAGAAACGAAGAAGAATGAAATGGGGGGTTGATCGGGGGTTCGGGATAGGACCACCCGCTGTATGATCATGTGTTTGTATGATGGCTACATACATGTACGCGCTGATACTAGTGGTGTACATACATGTATCTACAAAGGCAACAAGGTTCAAGATGGGTATTATCGTGCCAATAATGCATATCGTAAATCCAGCTTTGTCGAAGCTTGAATATATACATCCGTACTTCGAAAAGGACAAAATGTACAGGACAAGAAACATCGTGAATGGAACGATCACCAAGCAGACACTAGCAATACATTAACCAGAGAATAACTGCCAGAGATCCCATGATGAAGGTTTTTGTCTTTATGTACTGTTCATGCAGGTGCCAACAGGCCCACGAGACCGGCACCGGAAGCGATGCCGATTATAACGGCATTATCAGCCTAATGCAATACGGCCCGTACTTATCAGATTGCCTGCATATCATAGGACTGTACGTTTAGCAGATGCTCTGACAAGCTGACTAATATTGAGGCCCCTATTTTTCACGGTATTGGAGAGAAGGTTGCAGGTGGGTTCTCGAGGCGAGGGCCACTGTCCTCGAAGCGAAGGATTATCCCCAACCACCATGACCACCATTCTACAACAACAGGTTTGTGCAAAGTCGCCACTCTGTTTAATTGCCTTTCGTTAATTCATTGACACTATCGGATCCGAGTGATCCATGACTTCGTCTCGATGCCGAACATCCACGATCCAGTATTGACACAATCCATTGATTGTCCGGCACGCCATGGATATGGAATGATGGCTTGAGTATAAGAATGGGCAGTCCGCTCGACTTTGTCCGCTAGCCTTTTGCAGCTTCTCATCACGAAGCGCTATTCTCAAACAGTCATTTTTAGTGTCACAGTTAGCCGAACCTTACGCCATGGCACCTGCGCTGGAACTCCTCGAGAAGCCGGCACAGTACCTGCCGGTAAAGGCAGTCTCAGCGATCGGCAAAGGGGATGCTGCTGGACTCAGATTAGAGAGCCCGGAAAAGCATGAGCGGGTGATGAATGTCTTCCGAGCTTTTATCGCTGATCTCTGCCAGCAGTATGGTGAAGGCCATGCTGGGTAAGTCGACGCCACTCTTCGGGAATCCGCTTGTTCACGGCGCAGCGCTAACTGGGCCTCGTCCACAGATCCCCAATGGGCATGGTTGCAATTGGTATTTCTCTGTATAAGTATGTCATGAAGTATTCTCCGAATAATTGCAACTACTTCAACCGGGACCGCTTCGTTCTTTCAAATGGTATGTCCTCTGTGTCCCTCCAGTTATTCACAAAAGCAATGCAACATGTAACTCAACTAACATCATAATAGGCCACGCCTGTCTATGGCAATACCTCTTTATGCACCTTATTGGCGTCAAGAGCATGACACTCGAACAGCTCAAGTCCTACCACTCAACGAAGCTCGACTCAGTCTGTCCTGGCCACCCTGAAATTGAGAATGAGGGCATAGAGGTCACAACTGGGCCCCTTGGTCAGGGTCTCGCCAGTGCCGTTGGCCTTGCCATGGCCACTAAGAACCTTGCCGCGACTTACAACAAGCCCGGCCATGAGCTAGTGAATAACATGACATGGTGCATGGTGGGCGATGCTTGCCTTCAGGAAGGTGTCGGTCTCGAGGCGCTATCCCTTGCTGGTCACTGGAAGCTAAACAATCTCTGTGTTATCTTCGACAATAACTCAGTTACGTGTGATGGAACTGCGGATATGGCCAACACTGAGGATATCAACACCAAGATGCGGGCTACTGGCTTTAACGTAGTAGACGTGTACAACGGAAATTCGGATGTTGCTGGTAAGTCTCAGAGCTCTTGGCGGTGAAAGCTCTACTAATAATATATACCAGAAATCACAAACGCTCTTCTTGCCGCTAAATTGAGCGACAAGCCCACCTTCCTCAACATTCGCACCACTATTGGCTACGGAGCTACCAAGGCCGGAACCGCCGATATCCACGGAGCTGCACTTGGAGTCGACGAAGTGGCTAACTTCAAGAGGAGGTTCGGCCTCAACCCTGACGAGCATTTCCACATCCCCCAAGACGTTTATGACTTCTTCAGTGACATTCCCGGTCGTGGTGATGCACACGAAGCGGGCTGGCAGAACGTCCTAGCGAAGTATCAGAATGAAGACCCCGTACTGGGGGCTGAATTTGCGCTCCGTGTCGCGGGCAAGATGCCCGAAGACTGGACCAAATGCATTCCTCGCACAGAAGACCAGCCTACCGCGCCAACGGCCACGCGAAAGTCAGCCGGTATCGTGACCAACAACCTTGCTGTGAATATCAATTCAGTCTTGGTCGGAACAGCGGATCTTACTCCCTCGGTAAATGTCGCCTACAAAAACAAAGTTGACTTCCAATCTGTGAGTACTCTATGTTGAGCCTTCCATTGTCTGTCGACACAGGATATTAATGTAAAAATAGCCCGAACTCCAAACTGCTTGCGGCCTGAACGGAAACTACAGCGGTAGATACATTCACTACGGCATCCGCGAGCACTCCATGTGCTCCATCTCCAACGGACTTTCTGCATTTAACAAAGGCACCTTTATCCCCATGACGAGTACCTACTTTGTCTTCCACTTGTACGCCGCTGCCGGTGTGCGCATGGCCGCGCTTCAAGGTCTCCAGCAGATCCACATCGCCACCCACGACAGCATTGGAGTTGGTGAGAATGGACCTACGCACCAACCCATTGCCGTCGCCGCTCTCTACCGGGCCATGCCTAATGTTCTTTACATCCGGCCATGCGACGCAGAAGAAGTGGCCGGCGCCTACATTGCTGCTATCCAGGCCACTGAGACGCCTACTGTCATCTCACTCTCTCGACAGAGCCTGACACAATACCCCAAGAACTCTTCGCGCGAGGGTACGCTCAAGGGCGCATACGTCTTCGCCGAGGCTGAGGGCGATGATTTCGATGTGACCTTAATCGGAGTCGGGTCTGAGATGGGCTTTGCGATGCAGACTAGGGAATTGCTGCTTAACGAGCATGGTATCAGGGCACGTGTCCTTTCTTTCCCTTGCACTAGGCTATTTGAGCAGCAGTCGCGGGAGTACAAACAATCGGTTTTGAAGTCACGGGCTGGAAAGCCCACTGTAGTGATCGAGGCGTATCCGTCCAACGGGTGGGAGCGTTATGCTGATGCTTCGGTGTCGATGAACAGCTTTGGAAAGAGCCTTCCTTCAAAGGAGACATACGAGCACTTCGGATTTGCACCGGAGAGTATCGCACCTAAGGTCAAGGACCTAGTGGAGGAAGTCAGGAGAGACGGCATCGGGATCTTGAGGGGTGACTTTAGGGATTTTAACGGTAGCCTTCGGATTGGTGTTGATCATTAGATGATGTTATAAAGTATATGAATGATGTGTCTAGTTAATGAGTACATATTTCTGCAATGACAAGTCCACACGATAGATTGCATGTACGGTGTGTGAGTGAGAAATCACTATGAGATGTAAGAAGTAAAAAGGAAATAGGAAGCCGAAACCCCCTTTGGTTCGCACACTCCTGGGGCAAACCAGGTAGCCCACGAACCCCACTGACCTTCTTATCACGACTCAGTCCGCTACATTCTCCGTGGCTTATCCCAAATGATTAAACCACTGAACTATATGGGGTCCTTCCGTTGAAGACCTTATGTTTTGGTCAGACTTAAGGGACCTATTCTCGTCTTTTAGTAAGGTACTACCCACTTTCTTGCTATCTGCATCCTACCTGCCAGCTACCTATGTCCACCCCCTTCACGTAGGGAAATATAGCCTTGGGATATAATCATAAATCAATAAGTCCCAGTATATAGGTTCTAAAGAAGCGATAGGCGTACGCATAAACATGGCTTGATATGAGAGGCAATACATCGGAAGCCAATCGCAAGTGGACCGTTGCGATTTGTTCTGGCACCGGATCCAGATAGTCTGCTGGCCTCGACAGTCCGGCCCGTCCCGGCGCTAACAGGCGAGAACCATCGGTCATTAGAGGCTATCCAACATCTTATCCAGTCTGTTGTAAAATTTATCCAGGACAGCCACGCTTGAATTCTGAATTTCGTGTTCGACGAAGGGACTGAAGTTTCAAAGCTGTATAAATTGAGTCCTTTCTAGTCTGGATCAAGTGTGAGGTGCATTCATTCGTGATTGTTCCGAGGCACGTGCACGTGCTACGGGGCATTTTCCAAGGTTGTGCCCCGTATTTGTGACTGCCGTTAGCCCGAACTCGAGGATCGCAATGGAATGGCCGAACCACTGACTATTGCGACACTCCATATCGACCAAGATCCTGCAGAAACCGGATCTGGATAGTCGAGATTCCAATAACAACCGATGAGTAAGCATCATATTAGTCCACGGGTACACTCCAGGGCTTCCCAGGTGCACAATGGGGAGCAGAGCCTCGTGGCGAAGGTCACATGGGTTCAAGGACTATAGCCGTTTAACAATTCCAAATACACACAACCTTTTTTTTTCGGCCCGGGGGGAGATAGTTAGCCTATCAACATTGGATTCTTGCAATATTTACTGCCGTGAGTAGCTGCCGTGCCCCAGATAAGCCCCGCCTAGTCCTAACGGTGGCAGCAAGATGACGCAGGTCCGGAAGTGGATGCATGTCGATGCAGAACACAGCTGTTTGCAATTATTTTCATGGTTAATTACCCCTAAACACATGGTAGCTTAGAAGTTAATCAGTATCAACTATTGAAATGGCATGATAATAGTATATGTATGGTGCACTACTGTACCTACCATATTCGGTTAGTGTAGCCTCCAGTATATGCGACGGCCTCGCGTGGCTCTCACAGGGGAATATTAACCAATAACAGACGAGCTTAATATTAATGTGGGGCAAATAGGTACAATGTACATCTATTTCTTGTTTCTATGATCACTCGACCAAGTCAAGTCACATCCAAGCTTTTTTCTTAAAGTTACAGTGTGTTGGTGTTTCTGGCTGCAACAATACCAAATTGCGTCTTCCTATGGCCAAGAGGGGATGGCCAAGGTTCCATCTTTTGCCATAGGGAACCCTTTTGATCGAGTTCAAGGTATCATGCCGCGGAGGTGTAAGTCGATGTGTGAGATTTCCGGGCGTTTGGTTCTACCTGGTCTATCTGTAACCCAACCCATTTTCTAATACGCTTAAGTAGTCATGGACCCAGATCTGTACTGTGTGGATTGGTTGTTATATCTGCCCGACAGTCAATTATTGCATCATCAAAGCCTGTATTCAAATAAAGGTATCATGCTTCTTCCAAGCTCTTCAGCCATGGAAGATACTCCAAACCCACCAAACACCGTAGATATCATACTAATTTTGTGTCGGAGATTGGAGAAGATGCTTGAAACAAGCTAATGACACAATTAATGCCCCGTACATTTTGGTTTATCACAACTGCTTTGTACTACACTCTCTTGGCTCCACTAGACCGAAAATCACCTCTTACCTTCAGTTGAGCTTGTCGTGTGGTAGGTGTGATTTGAAATACCAATTCCAAATCATTGTCCACGTGCTGCATGTGCTGTTGTTGAGAACAATATGTAACAGCCAGTCGGACTAGCGTATCCAAACAACAACCTGCCACACTATGTTAACAATCCGAACCGGTCTCTCGATGAGCAACTAACCAATTCGGCTAACAGACCCAACACCAGAATGACAGATCGTCCAACTTCTGATCAACAATCGACAAACATGGCTAACCGGTTGGTACATCCTACCACCATCCAGCTTATCTATACTACCCAAATGGCGTGATTACAAGGCTAACGCTGCAGACCGCGCAGGGACGGAAGTTTGTTCAAAGCTATCAAGATCATTAGCCGTTTATCCTTGACAAAGCACCACTTGGTTACCTGAAAGATGTGAGGGAGTGGAGTCATGGGTATAGGGTCATTTAGGATGTAGCGCTGATCACACCATGCGCAGGAGTTTCTCGTCGGGCCTCATCGCCGAAGAGGAGTGGACTTTCGATAAGTACAAATTACCAAATGTGGAAGATCACGAAGAAGCTTTCTACTAGGGTGGGTGTCTGGCGAAACAAGCAATCAATCTATAATTGCCGACGGTTGAGCAACTCAGCCTCGAGTGCACACGATAGTCTAGGTCAATGCCTATAAATACTAACTGCAAATACCTGTCTATTGACTGAGGTAAACTTGTTCTTCCTGGTGGTATAAGTACAGTAGTATCAGGACATCAGCACTCTGTTTAACTCTTCAAATATGTCGGCCTCACGACAGCAGCCAGGACTGGTGAGACAACAGCCAGCTAGCTCATAAAGTGACTCTCAGCGCTGATAACCTAGGCTTGCGAGGAATGCCGCAAAAAGAAACTTCGATGTGATAGGCGACGACCTCAATGTGACCAGTGTGAGGACTCGGGCACAGCATGCCTCGTCAATCAGGTCCGCTCACCACGGGGACCTAAGAAAGGACATCTCAAGGCTTTGCGCAATCGCATTGGTTTGTTATGAATGTCATCTATACACATTCTCTGCTAATTTCATTCTTAGCCACTCTGGAAAGCATCATAAATTGTGATCAAGGCAATCTCGGTCCCAATGAAGTATTGGACGGCAATGAGAAATATAACTCCGACGAGACCGCTCAAATTCTCAGTCCACCCCAAGACTATATCCCCAATATCACGAAGACCGAATGTCATGATATCCGCTACTCGATTGATGCATCAGCAATAACCTCACCTACTACACCAATTACCCCGCCTAATAATGAGAGCTTAGATATGATGGAGGCAGATCTGTACGCAAAGCTTACTTTCCGAATCTGGATATATCTAACAACAAGTGAAGGGACCAACTATATTTCGACAGAGTACATCCCGTCGCGCCGATGCTCCACCAAGGCCGGTACTTCTCCTGGTCACAGAGATTCACCAAACCAGCCTCTTACATCTGCCTGCAATTTGCAATGTGGGCACTTGCAGCGGCCTCGTCCGCCCATTTACAGTACATGCGGGAGTCTCTCTACATCCGTGCGCGGTCCGGCATTGAAGCTCTCGACCGAGATATTGAATCTAGCAGTGCGGCCTGTCTCCAGGCAGCACAAGCATGGCTTCTTCTAACGCACTACGAATTCCGCTACATGAGCTACCGCCGAGCATGGCTTACAGCAGGACGCGCCTTTCGCATTATCCAACTTGCCAGATTACACGAAATTGATCGCCTCAATGATGTTAGCATGAACATGGCACATCCCGAAGCATGGGCCGAGGCCGAGGAAAAGCGACGGACCTACTGGCTGGCATATTGTCTAGACCGCTTCCTCAATATCTCTAACGAGTGGCCTCTAAGTCTACACGAGGAAGCAGTGAGCAATTACTCCCTTTTTTTCATGGAATCCTCCGAGCGACACTGACATCTACATCAGCTCTGCATATATCTCCCCGTATCGGAGTCAGATTTCCAACACAGCAGGCCAGTCATTATGGACTCCTTATATGACGAGATCGAGACCTCCGGACAGAAAATGCTACCGCCTTTCGCGGAGACAATCGTCCTGATCACGCTATGCTGGCACAGCGTTGCATTCCAGCGAGCCGCGCATGGTGGCAAAACATCTCCGAGCGACGGAGATACCTGGAAGCGCCATACCCGGCTATACCAAATGGTACAACAGCGGCTGATGCTGGTCTCACTACCCCCATCTTCGCCCGAACTCCACGACCCCATGCGCCTCTTCACAAACATGCTCGCCAATGCCGCCGTGATATGGTTCTACAACATAATGGAGGCCCTGCAGGTGGAAACTGGTGATGAGATCATTTTGGTTCCTCTCTACTCCGCGTACGAGATAGTAGGTTTGGCGAAGCCACTCACCCGATCCAGCTTTTTCAAGGTGAGACCATTCCCTTTCCTCCCCGTGGACTGGCGGTGGTTTTGGTGTCTCACACTGTTTCACAGGCGCATGCGTTTTCTCCCATGTTACTCTATCTCTCGGCAAAGTTTCTCAAGGCACATACCGATCAACTGAGTACATGTCTCTCCGCGTCGGAGGATAACCAGCAAAAGTTGGAGGATTTGAGAAAGGCCTTGCGAATTTTGCAGGGTGGGAATAATCTAGCTATGAGCTACTTGGAGCTGCTTGACTCGGATGCAGAATCGTTGCACAAATTGTGCAACCTGTCGACCGTTCAAGGGTGTACTATGTCTGAAGTGACAGGTCAGCCGGAGTCACCTTTCTTTTTGGATATAATGAATCTGTTCTAGTTTTGTATGGAGAACTGGGGGCCTCGGGACACTTCCTTTTTGTATTTTCTTGGTCCTTCTATGCGTGTACAGATGTAGTATTCAAGTGGTCGGTCTCTTTAAATC
>PKQL01000213.1:0-41635 GCA_002916455.1 Penicillium sp. CF05
GGTATGGAGGGATTTGGGGATGGGCTGGTTGCTGCAATGGGGCCTTCTTCCGCGTCTTCTGGTTGTAAGGCAGTGGAGCGGGAGGACTTTTTTGTTGACTTCTTCTTCTTCTTTTTGCGCTTGGAGGGGTCGGAGGATCGGGTTTTCTTTGATGTACTGCCGGTTGCATCATTGTAGGAGGTAGGCGCCTCGTAGTAGCCTTGCAGGAGGTTGGCATTGGCGTCTTCGTCGGCATCCCCGACGCTGTCTTCGAGGTCATCGTCAGCAGATGGATAGCCTGAAACACTGCAACGCAGTGTAGCAGTTCCCGTCAACGTTCCTGCATCCTTGCCAGTGGGGATTCGCCACTCGAGGAGCCCGGTTGCGGGGAGGAATTGAGCGTCACCACGGCTGGCCTGCATGTCCGTGATATGGCGGACGGAATTTGAGATCGGTACGCTAACAACAACCTCTTCAAGAGCCGGTCCAGAGCTTCCACTTCCGCCCCCGCCTAGGAATGACGGCGTTGATGTGCCGGATCCGCTTCGGGTAGCTCCAGGCCGCGAGGATGAGCTTTGGCCCGGGAAATTTGTGTTCAAAGTCAGCCGAACCTCGAAGTCGGAACCAGATGGCCCGAGTGATTTACGGATATCCACTATAGCAGGTAGGAAAAGCTTTTCCATATGGCTTGGTGGCTCGTCCAGGTCGGGATCTATAGGAAGGAGATCCACTTCATATCCAGCCAAGATAAACCGCCCATCGGGGGGTATGAAGCTGAGCTCCCCCGGCCGTTCCTTCCATCGTGCCAGTCTAACACATGGATGAAACACTGGTAGCTCGATCTTGCGGCCAAGCACATGCTGCCCACCGGGTGCTGATAACGATAGCAGTAGGTCCGGGACTCCCGATATCTTCGCAGTGAATGCAATGGTCCCAGATACTAATGCAGACAGCAGTCTTCCTGAAGGAGCCATAGTAACAGATAGAGATTCAATGATGTCGACATATAGCTCATTAGAGGTATGTCGTACACCGGGCCGTCGCCAAGGAATGGCGGGTCCTTGTGATACACTGGCGGCGGCGAGAGATTGCTTGAGAGGATTGGTAGATCCTAGAGCTGGCGCAGATGACCTAAACCCCACACGAACTTATTAATACCCAGATAATATCGGTTGCAAAGTCAAGAGTTGCTCACCCAGGTACTCCGATTCCACCTAGCAGCTTCCCCATCCATCCGGGAACCTCAACCACCTCCTGCAATGCATTGGGTTCGGTATTGCATACTGTTCCGCCATCACACATCTCATTAAGGAGCTGCGCAACAACATTGTAATTTGCCTGGACCTTAGTTGAAAGCAGCGGTGCTCCAACAAAGTCCTCGAGTACATCGATCACGCGGTGCAGGAACTCCAGTGCTAGAAGGGGCTCCGTGTCGACTTCGCTTATTGCAAGAAACAACAGATTCGACTCAACTGTCGAGAATACTGTCACCGGTGGTGAAGCGCTAGGAATGTACAGCAAGGAAGGGCGTGGCTCGGCATGGGCAAGGTAGAGGGGCAGGATGGCGGAGGCCGAAGGCGGGCGGGATCGATATACATGCTCGACGAGAGGGGCGCTAGGGAGGATGGGTTAGTATGATCTTGCAAGGCGGGTGCGGAATATCCCACTTTTGCTCGTCATATATGTAGACGGCATCAATCTCGCCGCTCATGGTGACAGTTGTCTGATGATAAGATTACTCTACTCGGCGTAGATCGCATAGCTCTCGTGTTTTGCCGCCGATTCCCGCCTTCCCATATCTTTTGGTCGACAGACATCAACCCATAGTAACCGGGCTCCGATACGATGCGCGTTGGTTTCTTGCTCTTGCTCTGAACAATATCGAATTACGCTCTGTACACATTTGATCTCCTCTGATAAGCACAATATGGATACCCAGCCGAAAAACGCTAAGCAGGCTCTGGCCGAGGACAAGTACGACGACTGTTTGTCCTGCAGAGTAACTGGTATGCTTTACTTTGGGCCTGTGATCTGGGCTTGTATTCTACTAGCGTTTGGTGTGCTGACGTCCTGCAACAGGATCTGCTGCTTTTATTGGCCTCGGAGTCTACAGCTACTACACCGGAATGACCAATCTCCGGAAACAAGAGAAGGCCATCATGCAAGGTCCCACAAAATACAAGATGGGTTCGCGAAAGTTGGGAATCGCCTCGATCTCTGCGACATTAGTGGGAATGGGGCTGTGGCGGGCGTTTAACTGAGCATTGTATATTAAACACATTCTAGAGCATACGGGATGTGACGAAAGCGAGGGTCGTGCAAGCTGGTTGTTTCCAAGGTTGATAGCGAAGTACAGGTTGGAAGCTTTGTAAAATATTGATTGTTATTTAGTTGCAAGCCAATGATAATTGCCACTCCGGGTATCGGGTATCACCACAGGCATATCCGTCTATATGCTATATCACAAGGGTAAGGGGGGAAAATAATAAAGAAAAGAGACAAGAAGAAATCAAAGAAAGCCAAGGAAGAGAAGAACAAAACGATACCATATGCAAAATGCCCCTTCCTTGTTATGCACCCGAAAAGCACGTTCATACCCGAAATCTCAACCAGTCACTGTGTGACAATCAGAAGGGAAGTCGTCACTTCGTCATCATATAATACCTTATCTAGGTCGTGCCCTAGGTAAAGCGGCCTCGTTTCCCACCTCCTCCTGACGCATCTCGTCCGTTGTTAAGACCTGACAGATCAAAGAAATCAGGGAAAGTGAATTTCCTCTTGGACCCAATACTAGCGGGAGACTCCCGTGGCGAAGGGCGCGCATTTGATCGTGGGTGGTTGTTGTGACGATGGTGTGGTCGACTGTTCCGAGGCATCACTGAGACACTCACAGGAGCGCCGTCCTGCATGGTTGCAGATGAGTTGTCTGATGACTGCACATCCATGTCAAGCTCTTGACACTGAGGGTATGTAGGACCAGCAGAGAATGTGAAGACGGCAGGTGTGGCAAAAGAAGGTGTTTCGTGGAGTTGCGTGGGAGGAGTGATCGAATCTGGCTTGGATGCGGGTACGGGCGCTGAAGTGGGGGGTTGACGAGAAACCGGTTCAGGTGTAGGTTTTTCTTTGCGAGCAGTAGCTGGGGTAGCACTTCGGTCACGCTTATCGACCTCTGCATCTTCATCGCTACTTTGTGACCCAGTTCCGTCACATTTTTCAGTTGCCCATTGCCGAACCTTCCACCCCTCTCCGTCTCCGAGACCGAGGTTCTCACGGTCAAGGAAGTGGAGCAGATCCTCTATAGCATCCTGGTATCCTGACGACCTTGCCTGGGCTTGTTCACACACTGCATTCTTGTACAGGTTTGTGACAGATAGAGCTGCCGCCTTGAATTGTTGGAGGAGTTGCTCCGGAGGTTGCGGGCGGGGTGTCGAGCTCGGAAGAGAGGTGTTGAGGGACCTCATGGAGTCCATGGCAGGAAACGATGTCAGGGCCCTGTTGGGCAATGGTTTTGAGGACGAAAGTGTTTGCGTTGACAACTATGCCGTATGCCGTGTACCGTGCAACGTACGTCGGTGGCCAAATGGCGATAGCGAAGAGCTTGGAGGTGGTGAAAGGGAGAGGTTGGAATGAAAGATAACTGTAGCCAGAAAGAAGGCAAGAGCCAGGACAGCCAGAATCAGAGATATAAAGGTAGTTGTTCACCCAGTTGTGCAACAATAAGCAAGATGTGTCAACGGAGGAACTTTCAATTTCAAGGTTGTTGCAGATGACCGCCCTGGCCCGGTAACGAGAAGCCCACTTTCCGACGGAATAACAATATTCCACACCGCAGGCCCTACCGAAAGGCGGTATCTTGATTTGCCATCGACGCGCTTTGAATACCTTCAAATAATCCTGGTCTAGAATTGTTCAAATAGCATTCATTATATGGGACCCCCATTGATGAGTTGCTTCCATTTTTAAATTTTACCCTGGACTATATTTGGACAATCTCCGTCACTTCATCACGACTCCGACCCTAGCTGGTTCTCTCTTCCTGCACTACGCGATCCGATTAATCGCGAGCTTCCGATATTCTTTGTTGCGCGCTCAAAGACGTGTTTAAACAGCCAGTGCACCTGCACTCTGTTCACCAAAGATAAACCATGGCTCCTGCCCTCGCGTCTGATCCGGTCTCGCAGGCTGATACTCCCATGACTGATACAAATGACGACACGGTCCCTTCGGTGCCCGTGGATAGTGCCGACGCGCAAATGGTATGTGAGATTATTCCTACTTGTCTAGAACAAACTTTTGGCATGACATCCCATATGTATCTCTGCATTTTTTGTTCCAAGCTCATGCTAATATTCCATCGCAATCTAGAGCCGCCAAGACACCCCAGATTACACGGTAAAGACACCCTTGGTCTACAATGCTGTGTATTAGAGAAGGAAAGTTGCTAATTATTTGAATAGGACTCTGACACAAATCCCAACACCACTGAAAGTAGCGTTGCGGGCGACGCGGCGGCTGATGGGCGTAGGCGCAGATCGGAGGCCAACCACCTCCGAAAAAGCATCCTAGGCAAGAAGCATGGCCGCCTCGATAATACGAAGGTATGGGCGATAAAATAAGATTGCTGACGATCCCTTTGCTGATACATGATGTTTTGTAGGAGGATGACTCGATTCGCCGATTCCGATACCTTCTTGGTCTCACTGACCTGTTTCGCCACTTCATCGATACGAATCCAAACCCTCGGATCAAGGAGATTATGGCGGAAATTGACCGACAAAATGCAGAGGCGGATGAAAGGGCCCGCAAGGGCTCTAAGCGCTCCGGGGGTGCTGGTGGTGAGCGGCGCCGTCGGACCGAACAAGAAGAAGACGCAGAGCTGCTCCAAGATGAAAAGCAGGGCGGCGATAGCACCACCATCTTCCGAGAGTCCCCAGCATTTATCCACGGTGAGCTGCGTGATTACCAGGTTGCAGGCTTGAACTGGCTCGTTTCGCTACATGAGAACGGTATCTCAGGTATCCTAGCCGATGAGATGGGTCTCGGCAAGACCCTGCAGACGATCTCGTTCCTAGGCTATCTACGTTACATCCGCGATACCAACGGGCCTCATTTGGTCGTCGTGCCGAAGTCAACCCTGGACAACTGGAAGCGAGAGTTCGCAAAGTGGACCCCTGACATCGACGTCCTGGTGCTCCAAGGCAACAAAGAAGAACGACAGCAGTTGATTAATGAGCGCTTAGTCGAGGAGGAGTTTGATGTTTGCATCACCAGTTATGAAATGATCCTTCGCGAGAAGTCGCACCTGAAGAAGTTTGCCTGGGAATACATCCTCATCGATGAGGCCCATCGGATCAAAAACGAAGAATCGTCATTGTCGCAGATTATCCGTCTTTTCAACTCCCGCAATCGATTGTTGATTACTGGCACTCCGCTACAGAACAATTTGCATGAACTGTGGGCTTTGCTCAACTTCCTTCTCCCAGATGTCTTCGGCGATTCGGAGGCATTTGACCAATGGTTTTCAAATCAAGAGTCAGACCAAGACGCCGTGGTACAGCAACTCCACCGTGTTCTCCGCCCTTTCTTGCTTCGACGTGTGAAGAGTGATGTCGAGAAGAGTTTGCTGCCGAAGAAAGAATTGAACCTCTATGTTCCGATGTCTGAAATGCAACGGAAGTGGTATCAGAAAATTTTGGAGAAAGATATTGACGCTGTCAACGGCGCTGCTGGGAAGCGCGAGTCTAAAACCCGCTTGTTGAACATTGTCATGCAACTGCGGAAGTGTTGCAACCATCCCTACCTGTTCGAGGGAGCTGAACCAGGTCCCCCGTATACGACCGACGAACATCTTGTTTTCAACTCCGGAAAGATGGCCATTCTGGACAAACTTCTGAAGCGCATGCAAGTGGATGGTAGTCGTGTGCTCATCTTCTCTCAGATGAGTCGTGTGCTGGATATCTTGGAAGACTACTGTTGTTTCCGAGACTACAACTACTGCCGTATCGATGGTACTACGGCACATGAGGATCGCATTGCTGCCATTGATGACTACAACAAACCCGGGTCCGACAAATTTGTTTTCCTTCTTACCACCAGGGCGGGTGGTCTTGGTATCAACTTAACCTCAGCCGATATCGTCGTTCTCTTCGACAGTGACTGGAACCCGCAAGCTGATCTGCAGGCCATGGACCGAGCCCACCGCATTGGTCAAACCAAGCAGGTCAAAGTTTTCCGATTCATCACAGAGAAGGCCATTGAAGAGAAGGTCCTGGAGCGAGCAGCTCAGAAACTACGCCTGGATCAGCTGGTCATTCAACAAGGTCGTTCCGGACAACAGGCCAGCAAAACATCTTCGAAAGACGACCTCCTTGGCATGATTCAGCACGGTGCTGCCGACGTCTTCACCAAGGGCGCAGATGCAACCGAAATGGCCGAAGATGAGGATATCGAGACTATCCTGCGTAAAGGTGAAGAACGAACTGCAGAGCTCAACAAGAAGTACGAGGCGCTCGGCATTGATGACTTGCAGAAGTTCTCCTCCGAGAGTGCATATGAATGGAACGGTAAAGATTTCACCGAGCGGAAGAAGGATGTTGGCATCAGCTGGATCAACCCAGCCAAGCGTGAGCGCAAAGAGCAATTCTATTCCATTGACAAATACTATCGCCAAGCCTTGGCCACTGGAGGCCGAACCGCCGATACAAAGCCCAAGGTCCCACGTGCTCCTAAACAAATCACCGTCCACGACTGGCAATTCTTCCCTCCTGGTCTCCATGAGCTCCAAGAGAAGGAGACGGCCTATTTCCACAAGGAAATTGGCTACAAGGCTCAATTACCTGAAGGCGCCGAAGAGGAGCTCAGTGAGCGAGAGGCTGAGCGGGACCTTGAACAACAGGAGATTGACAACGCTGTCCCGCTTACTGAGGAGGAGCAAACTGAGAAAGCTCGCATGTCAGAAGAAGGCTTTGGAACCTGGAACCGACGTGATTTCCAGCAATTTATCAATGGGTCTGCCAAGTTTGGCCGCACCGACTACAAGGGTATTGCCACCGAGGTGGACAGCAAGGAACCCGATGAGATTAAGGAATATGCCGAAGTCTTCTGGCGCCGCTACACCGAGATCCAGGATTATCCTAAGTACCTCCGAGTCATTGATCAGGGCGAGGAGAAGGTACGGAAGATAGATCACCAGCGGAAGATGCTTCGCAAGAAGTTGGAGATGTACCGCGTGCCGCTTCAGCAGCTCAAGATCAATTACACCGTGTCCACCACCAACAAAAAGGTTTACACTGAGGATGAGGACCGATTCTTGTTAATCATGCTGGATAAGTATGGCGTCGAGGGTGAGGATTTGTATGAGAACATCCGTGAAGAGATTCGTGATTCGCCTCTGTTCCGATTCGATTTCTTCATGCTCAGTCGTACACCGGTGGAAATTGGTCGCCGCTGCACTACTCTGCTGAACACTGTGGCGAAGGAATTCGAGCCCAGCGAGGGCAAAGGCCGCGGTCGTGATCGTGATGAGGAGGAAGAGATGGAAGAAGCGCCTCCTACCAAGAAGAAGGCTAAGAACGGAGCTGCTGTAAGTTTTGTCTGATCGATTATTTCATTACTTTGGATCTAACTTGATTTTCTTCTTACAGCCGGCCAAACAAGCTAAGACCACCAAGGGTGGTAGCAAAACTGCCTCTGCCGCAAGCTCCCGAGCTCCTAGTACTGCAGCGACTAAGTCCAAGAGTCGCAAGAGGTAATGTGGATCGAAGGTCCACGAGTGTGTACGTTCCCAGTTTGCTAAGGTTATTGGTGATTCGGTTATTAAGGGGCGGGTTTGTGATCGGCGCACATGTTTTAAATGTACTTTTGTAATTGAAATAGAGTTACTTGTTTTACTTCTAAAGGCTTTTATCGTATAATCCCTATATAATCCCGAGGTCCCTGTTCAGAAATTTCCCTGACCGGAGTCCGCATCACCGTGCAGATCGAATACCACCTGGCGCCATCACACTGCTGAAACAACACTAACCCCAAGTCGTCTGCAATGACGGAATTCAGGTTTCTTAAGATTTCGCCTCCATCAAATGACTTCGCTAGGCATCGCAATACTTAAAAGCCACGACGACGCTTGTTTCAAATACCTCCCATGATAATATCCCAACATAAATACTCAAGGTCCCAACCCCAGCCATCAATCCTCAAACTTCCCAAGGCAAAACGATCTAAACACCCCACCATGACTAGAGTTAAGCTCATCGCCAACCCGAACTACCAGAAGTCCGGCACGAAGTCGTACTTGTATGCCATGCGCAAGTATCGCTTCACACCGACCAAAGACGGCCCGTATTTTCTCGGCATGACAATGGTACAAACAGGCCGACAATTCACTAATAAACCCGTGGGAGGCCGTGCCCGGTTGCAGCAGGTGTTACAGAAAAAGGACGCTGTCAGTGATGAGGTCGAACAAGTGGGTGCCCACGATGTGCAGAATGACTCGATGTATCTTGCCGAAATTGGCATTGGCACGCCTGCACAGACGCTCAATTTGGATTTCGATACTGGATCTGCGGATCTGTGGGTATGAAAATGTTCTTTTCGCTATGATGTGACAGCTACTAAGCGTGTCTAGGTCTGGTCCACGGAGCTATCGTCTAAGACTCTGTCGGCGAACAAGAACCACACAGTCTTCGATCCGACCAAATCGAGCACATTCAAAGAAAAGAACGGTTCGACCTGGCAGATTAAGTACGGTGATGGTTCTTTTGCCTCTGGCACGGTCGGCAATGATAATGTTAATATCGGCGGGCTGGTCGTCAAAGACCAAGCCGTTGAGATCGCTGATATCTTGTCCGAGCAATTCGCACAAGGTGCTGGGGATGGTCTGCTGGGACTTGCATTCGGTAATATCAATTCCGTCAAGCCCGAGGCTGTGAAAACGCCTGTGGAGAATATGATCTCGCAGTCCGACATCCCGAAGTCAGCTGAGCTCTTCACGGCGAAGTTGGGGTCCTGGCGAGACACCGATGAGCCGGATAAGGGCGAGTCGTTCTATACATTTGGTTATATTGATCAGGACACCGTGAAGGCCGCCGAGGCTGAGATCTACTACACGCCCATCGAAAACAGTCAGGGATTTTGGATGTTCGATTCTGGCTCGGCGACGGTGAATGCGAAGTCGGTTGCTAGGGCTGGGAACAAGGCTATTGCTGATACGGGGACTACTTTGGCGCTGGTGGATGATGAGACTTGTCAGGCCATTTATGATGCTATTCCCGGGGCAAAGTATGATAATGGCAGCCAGGGGTGGATCTTTCCGTCCAATACACCGGCTGATAAGTTGCCTGTTGTATCTTTTGCTGTTGGTGAGAAGCAGTTTGTGGTGCAGAAGGAAGATCTTGGATTTGCTGAGGCCGGGTCTGGTTATGTCTATGGAGGCATTCAAAGTCGTGGTACTATGACCATGGACATTCTAGGTGATACCTTCCTGAAGGCTATCTATGCAGTGAGTGATATTGCTTTTTTAAGAGTTCACAGTTGCACAAACTAATCCGGTGATTAGGTCTTCGATGTTAGCAATCTTCGCTTTGGTGCTGTGCAGCGAAAGGAGCTTCATCAGAATCTCTCTGTGCCTTCTGAGTCCAGCTAGAAAATATGCACCATGTAAATGGGGCTACATCCAGACACCGCAGACGGTCATTTCTTACAGGATACATTTGCTGCTATATGAACAGGAAGAGAAACATGCTATGATCCACCAATAGAAAATAACCCCACCACCAAGTGAAAAGCGCCTTTATATACATAATCGAATCATAGTATCACAGGTCTGCCCATTTGATGATGGGCTTGATAATCTGTGGGAAGTATATTTATTAGTTGTCTCATCAAAGCATCGATTTTGGAGCACTTACACTTCCAGAGTGCAAATCTGCCATGGCTTGCTCAAAGTCGGCCGGGGCATAGATCTTAGCAAGCTTATCAACCGGGAATTTCCCTTGCTTATATAGATCAATCAGTTGCGGAACAATCTGGAGCAAAGGTTAGTCATGGGCTCAAGATTGTCAAAAAGAAGACTCACCATGGCGGGGTTCGCGCAACCTTCAATCACACCAACAACACGCTGACAACCCATCATGAGTTTCAAAGGATCGATCTTGAGAGATGAGCCAGCACGAGCAACACCCACAATAGCCAGGGTACCTTCATGGCCCAACGCTTTGACCGCAGCCTCGAGCAGAGGAACTACACCCGTCGTATCGAGGATGCAGTCCACGCCATCCGGGAATATATCCAACAACCCCTGCGCAAGATCCGATACACTCTTCGTGTTCAACGTATGCGATGCACCAAGAGACTTCGCCAGCTCGATCTTCGCATCAACAATATCAACCGCGATAACCGTTTCAACTCCCTGAGACCGCGCAGCCAACATAGCCGCCACCCCAACAGCGCCCATGCCAATAACAGCAAAGCTATTCTTCGGTGTGGGTTTGAGGACATTAAAGACGGTGCCAGCACCAGTGAGATATCCACAGCCAAGAGGAGCAAGGACCGCCATATCCTCGACCGTGACTCCGCATCCGGGAGGGGCCTTGACGACCGACCGCTCGTCAACCACAGCCAGCTTGCTCATGGAGGACTGACCGAAGAACTGACCGCGGATTGAGCTTCCACCAGGGAAAGAGATGGGCGACTCGGCAGCGGTGAGACCCCGAGCCCCGGCGAAGTTAATGGATGTCATCTGGTCGCAGAATCCGTTTCGGCCTTTGCTGCAGGGACTGCATGATTCTTCGTGGCAGGAGCTGAAGCTCAGAAAGACAAGGTCGCCTTCTTGGAGGGACTTGTCTTTGACGTTGCTTCCCACGCGGCGGACTATTCCCGCACCTTCGTGGCCTAGTACGGCGGGATAATCACCGACTGGGATTGCGCCTTGTTGGACGACGATGTCCTAATAATTATTTTGTCAGATTCGTTCGTTTGGAGAAATTCTTTGCGGAATGGAGGATACATACTGTGTGGCAAAGGCCGGTATACTTCATTTCAACCAAGACTTCATTTGCCCGGACTTCATCAAGAATTATATCTTGGAGGACAAAAGGAGCTCCTGGTTTCTCAACCACGAATGCGGTGGTTGGGATCTGTTTTTCTGGGATCATGATGATAATATAAGGATCTTCTTATGGAGTGGTAAATATGTATCTGTTCATAAAAGATAAAAACACATCTTTTAGGGTTGAACAGACGTTCTTAAGAAACTTCCCCCGCCCGTTTCCCCACAAAACTTCGGCCACAAGTTTCGGTATATCTCAAGGGCTTTCTTTTTTTTTCTCTCTTGGATGAAACATTATTACCTATCTATTCTAGTCTAGGCGCAGACTCAGGATATTTGATGTATTTTTGAAAACTCAAGATCGTTCACTGTATCATTTTCGACTCTTCACATAGTCCCAAGGAAACCCATAAGCAGGAAGCTCACTCGTGGACGGATTAGCCGGAACCCCCATTATCAACTGAGTTGAGATAATACATATGTAGGGTCCTTTAGACGGTATCCGGGTTCCTACACTTCCCACAAGTGCTTCTGGAGTGTATCAACAAAAAATAGCTGCAGCCAAAATTGTCACCGGTTCTTAATCTTTTTTGGGGCCTTCTCGGCCTTCCCAATTTTGCTAATTTGTTTGGCGAAATGGTCTGTCAGTTCCCTTTGTGGGTCACTGAGTCTTGCCTCATGGGCCAAAAAACTGGACATATATTTCATTAGCATGGCGGACCAATACGGGAGAACAAAAGCAGGCTGCATATACCGAATCGCCCAGTAAACGAGGGTCCCGATCACAAGCAGGCCATAGAGGCCAAAACCGAAAGATCTCGGAAAGCTTTGTCGATATCCATCGATGCAACATTTAGGAGTTCTCGGCTTGGGAGATCATATCGCGGGTCATGATAAAATGTGGGTGTTTGAGGGAGATAAACCATACGCGGCTGGTAATTTACCAGTCTGCATCGGTGAGGTTGTCGAGTCTCTTTAGATGATGCCTTGCCTATCCGGTGCTCGCGAATCCAAGGCACTTTCAGTTTCCCGGCAACCTTGAGCTCTTGGTTTGATGTCTTTCTGCCCTTTTCGGGTGTGGTATAGACGGAAGGATACAAAGCCAAAGGAATAAAGACCAGGGGATATTGTCAGAGCATCAATAATATTCTCTTGAAATTGACTCGGAGGGAAATGAAGAAGTGCAGATGAGATCTTTCTAAGTTATACAGTAGGTACCTACATGTAGGTATGTACCTACCCAGGTGACATACCACCTGCGTGCCTTCCAATAAAATCACATGGCCTCCCCTTCTTAACAATCTCTCACCAACGGCTCTCCAACCACCAAGGCTAGTGTGAACATCGAAAGATAAGACTCGATGGGTATGGCCATGGCCCAAACCAAGGGTAAGTTCTTGTCCTCCGTTTAATGCAGAAATACTGAGCGAAGTTTGAGAATCAAATTACTTGTCTTTTCTGAGTGGAACTCAACTGAGAAGATCGGCTCACTGTGTACAACCACTGCCAACATGGTGAAAGAGGACCGTTACCAACCTCTTAGTAAGAATGATCACATTGTCCTTGTTTTACAGGCCTTCAATACTCACCTTCCGGCAGATGGAAGAGCGACTTTGATCCGGCATTTTCGTGTCTACAAGCAAATCAACAAATTCACGACATGCTCTCCTCTCCTGACAGTCATACTGCATAAAGCAATTGGTCGTGAATCAGCCGGCACAACACAGCATAGGATCAGAGAATAGGCAACCCTGACGGTCTAGACATTTTATCTCGACTCGACTCAGTCATTGCGAGACAAGAGAAAGTGGGCAAGGAGATAAAATGCCACTTCAGAACAGGATAGCCAGATCGGACCGCATACTCGATTCAGTGATGATTATTCATCACCATCTGCTGGACGAGTGGGCTCGGCGACCATATGTACATAGCGCACGAAAGAAATGGAGTCGCCCACGGGGGATGGGATAGATCACCGGTCTGCTTGCACCAATGTGGACGCTCCGTTCGACAAGGCCATTGCTTCCCAGCCGGCTAGGCCCTTAGTGAGAGGATTCCGTCTTTGATCAGAATGTCTGAAGCGCGATGGGAATAAGTGTGTCGTCGCTGGGCGTTTTGTCTACCACTCGATGAGCCGAAACGACAGAAGTGTTTTGAGAGCTTATACGGAGTGTGTCCATACCATTCCTTTTTCGTTTGGAACATGGAAAGATAAATCTGAAGAATAGACCAGTGAGCGGAAAGTGAAAAGAAAGGAAATCATGTACCTAGGCGGTCTCAAAAAGGAGATTCTTCAAGGTGTATGGCTAACCCTAATTCAGAACAGTCAAGAAATTCAAACCAGAGACTCCAATTATGTGCTATTGTACAAAGATCCTAGAATACATATATATTACAGTCATATTACCACATTTTCTCCTTTCCCACGTTCTTTTCCATGTCCCTTTCCTTCCTGACAATCTCACCCACAGTAATTGGAGTTCGCAGGAACTTCTCCATCAGTAGCGCCGCGGCGACACTCACATTCAGACTATCGATGCGGGCAGGATCCGATTCAACGCCTAGGATGGAACTTTGCCGTGCACCTGGAATACTGATGATTGCATTTGCATGCGACTTGATATGCGAGGTCAATCCAGTAGCCTCACTGCCCATCATTATCACACTGGGCGCAGTAGTGATGGGCAATTTGGCCCCGCTTTGATCACCGTCGGCCGGGATGTGATCCAAGTGCACGGACCCAGGGAGTGGTGCATCTGCAGCATAGAATCGCCACCCGTTCTGTTGGGATCGTTGAATGAAATCAACTTCATTTTTCACGTGAAGAATAGGCATATTCTCTGCTGCACCGGCAGAAGATTTGATCGTGATAGGAGACAATGGTGCGGAGTTGCGACCAGCTAGAACAATTGCATCGACACCCAGGAAATAGGATGAGCGGATGATAGCGCCCATATTACCGGTATCGACCACTCCGTCCAATAACAGGACAATGGGGTATCGATGGCGTTGTTCAGATTCATGCGGGGGCGGGGAAGGATGATGGATCTGGATACGATCATCGGTGCCATTTACCGCAGCTTCTTCCCGGGTTTGTGGCGCAAGCTCCGTCCGGAAATAACCCTCGGATATAGATGGGACAGCCTGCAGGCCGCGCACTGGCAATTTTGGTAAAGGGGATGCCTCCAAAATGCACCCATTGTGAGGTCGCCCAGCACTCATCTTATCCATGAGTCGATCCCATCCCGCAAATGCCATTTTTACTGCAACGTTCTTTGACAATGCCAGTTTGCGGATTGTGACCTTTGCTGCGCTTAGCTCTTCCTCCGTGCTCTGATAGATATACAACTTGTATAGTTGACGCCGACTGCAGCGTAGCGCCGCCTCCACGGCACTGGTCCCGTAAATGAACTCAGATGCCGGTGTAGTGTAGGGGATTGTATCGGGCACTTTGACGTTGTCCTTCACACGCTCTGGCATGCTGTGCGTGACCCGGTGAGCTCTAGGTCTTGCTGGCTCCTTCTCCCGCGGTTCATCCGTTGAAGGCCTTCCCCGTCCCGGCTGTGTGAATGGACCATCTTGTGTTCGCGATTGGAACCGTGATTGGAATCGTGATTGATGCTCACGAGGGAGCCCTCGGAAATCCCCAGAGCGAATGAACTCATCCTCGTCGAACTCAAACTTTTCTTCCTTTTGACTTTGTCGTGTGGATTTGAAGTTGTCGTTCCATGGCGATTGTCGACGATCATAGTCTTTACGACCTGCACCGTCTGATGGCCAGGTTTTCTTCGCTCCGTATTCGCGATCACCCTGGCCGTAGTTCCGATTGACAGTGGATTTCAATCCTGATCTCTGGGGCTTCTGGTCTCCATGCTGTCGCGCTCCATATGCCCGACGGTCACTGAAGTGGGATGGATCTGATCTCTCGTATTTTTGCTTTCCGTACTGTCGCGCTCCGTTTGTTTGACGGTCATTGAAGCCAGATGTACTTGATCTCTCGTATTGTCGTGCCCCGTATTGCCCCTCGTATTGTCCTTCGCGTTTAGGCAAACTGTTGCCGCGACGATTATCTCGGCGGATCCCCTCCCCAATTGCTGAGTTTAATGATGCATGTCGAATCGCCAAGCCTGTAGAATGCGAGGAACTGATCACTCTCGAAAGACCACTCAGCCCCTTTCTTGAGATAGTACTGAGCATTGTGCGAAGTTCCGGTCTTCCCAAGTCCTCCCGTTCTCCCTCCACACAGAACTTCGATATCGATTTGCGCGATAGGTCTCTGCCCGCTCCTGTACTTATCGCCTTATCGCGTTCAACGCGCCGCGATCTGAGGGCGTGTATACCATTGAGTCTTTCGAATTCGACTTCCCTCTTCCCTCTTCCCTCGCTCTTGATTTCATTCACTCATTCATTCTCTTTTCATACCTTCATCCCCATCTTTCCTCTGAGCATCCAGTGAACCCAAAGCTTGCTTGGTTGCCCATTGGAAGCATCAATCTTACCTTCATTTCCATACCCACTTAACTGCGTCACTGGTCAAGTGAATTTGACTTGTCTTTTCCAATCTCATTTGTAGGATCCGCATGCGCGGTTCCTACAGATCCAACCTTCTCTTCCGATCCTTCGTCTGATCGGAAAATCACCATGTCTCAACCCAGAGACAATTCTAAGACCTCTGATGACCCTGATGCGATGGCTGCGCAGTTGTTAGCGCAATTCCAGAGCGCTTCCTCTCGCCAGACCTCAGTCATGGCACCTGAGGGCTCCGAAAATGCCCTTCAGCCAGTGCAACAGGTCGCCGGTAACTCAGAAGAACCAACAAAGTCTTTTGAGATCATTGTCCCAGTGGTTAACAACCCTGAGGACTATGAGTATTTGCCTGGTCACTTCGAAGTTCATCGCATTCTTGCAGTTGATATGGATGAGCCCAAACTCATTGTGAGACTCAAGAGTGGTGAACGTCAGACAGTAAGTGAACACTATCAATCAATCAATCAATCTCAAGCTCCATTCAACTGACCATGACTTTCACTAGATGACCCTCAATAAATTGAAAAGCCTCAAGAACGGACGGGAGGCTTTGCGTGAATTCAACCGTGACTCACAGAGTCCTGATCCCCTCGCAATGGACCACAGACCCATTTCACATCTCATCTACTCGGGTGTGGATGGTCCTGCAGACTATGATTCAGACATGGATTGGGGAATCGCACGAAGACGCCAACGTCGTGGCCCATCCATCCGGTACGATCAATTCTTCCGCAGTGAGGATGAAGATAATGATGACCACCAAAGCGGCAATGGCGATAGCAGCAGCGTGAATATCGAAGACACAGATGAGTCCAGCGATGAGGACGAAGATGATCCTCCAACCAAACGCCGCCACTTGAGAAGAGGTGTTCAGAAGGGCAAACGACGTGCTCGCGAATGGTCCGAGTCTTCTGCCTCCGATACCGGCAAAGTCAAGCGAACATCCTCCCGCCTACGACAGACTCGTCGACGCAACATGAAAGAGCGACTAGAAGATGACGAATTTTCTGAGGCCGAAGCTGAAGAGCCTAAGCAGCAAAAGTTTTCGGGCGCAAAGGAGCAGTTCCGTGAACTACCAGACAACAATGAGTTCAGACTGTGCCACTCCCAATCATGTGCCCAATGCGGCTATGAAGATCATGACCTCGAAAAAGGGCCTTTGATTTTCTGTCAAGGCTGTACTGTGTCGTACCATCAAGTGTGTCTTGGCGATCGAAGCAGCCGAAAGCATTTGGCCACCAAGGTTGACGATGGAGATTTCATTCTTCAATGCAGTCGGTGTTTGGGGATTAAGCATCAGGAGCATGATATGAAGCCTCACTTGGGCCACTGTGCCGTGTGCAGGGAGGAAGGACCCATGTCACAGCCTTTGCGAGAGACTCTTTCTTCCCAGACCGAGCAGCAATTGCGGGAAGCCAACGACGGCGTCGACCCAATTACCCACGTGGATATGGCCCGTGTCAACAATGTTGACAATGTCCTCATCAGATGCCTTGGTGGCAATCATAGCTGCAAGCGAGCCTTCCACATTCAGCATCTACCAAACATGGAAGGGAAGGATCGTGCCGACATTGATCCTGACTACTGGCAATGCAATGAATGCTCTCAATCTCCTCCTGGATCCAATCCCATCCACGTGATCGTGGCTTGGAGACCAAAAAATTTCGAAGTCGAAGTCGTTCCCCAGTTGGTTGAAATGATCCCGGAGATCGACAAAGAGTACCTCGTCAAGTGGCACGGTATGTCTTACTTCCGTGTCGCCTGGTTGACTGGAGACTGGGTCTGGTCCAAGGCTCCCGCCAGCCAGATGAAGGCGTTCCTCAAGTCAGACAGATCCACCAAGCCCATTATGACAACAGTCGGGGCTGTTCCCGAAGACAATCTGCGAGTGGACATTATCTTTGATGTCGAATATCACACCGAGCCCGAATCCAAGGAGGATCGAGCCAACGCCGAGATGGTTAAGCGGGCGTACGTCAAGTACAAAGGGTTGCCCTACGAAGATTCAGTCTGGGAAGATCCCCCAAGTCAGACCGACACAGCTCGTTGGGAGGATTTCCAGATTGCTCTTGTCGACAGGGTGCTCCGAGAGGATATTTACCCCTCGAGGCCGAAAGATCTTCAAAGCCGTCTCCGAGTGGTCCGCGAAAAGGAGTTTGCCCAGAGCCTTATGCTGGACGCCCAGCCTGAGTTGGTGACCGGTGGTGAGCTCATGGAGTACCAGCTGGATGGCGTGAACTGGCTGCTTTACATGTTCTTTAAGCAAAAGAACGCTATTCTTGCTGACGATATGGGCCTCGGAAAGACAATCCAGGTCCTCACCCTGTTCTCGGCCTTGATTGAGAAACTCGACTGTTTCCCGTTCTTGGTTGTTGTTCCGAATGCGACTGTGCCAAACTGGCGCCGCGAGATCAAAAGCTGGTCGCCGGATGTCCGGGTTGTCACCTATTATGGTAGCGCCTTTGCTCGCGAGATGACCCGGGACTACGAGATGTTCCACGAGAATGGCACTTTGTGTTGCCATGTGGTCATTGCCTCGTACGAAAGCATGTCTGATGACGGGGCTAAGCGAGTCTTGGCCAGCATCAATTGGGCCGGCTTGGTGGTTGATGAAGGTCAGCGCCTAAAGAATGACAAGTCCCAGCTCTATGAGCGCCTTCGTCGTATGAAATTCGGTTTCAAGCTGCTGCTCACTGGCACTCCCCTGCAGAATAACATCAGAGAGTTGTTCAATCTCGTCCAGTTCATTGATTCGACTTACAATGCTGAGAAGTTGGAGGCCCAATATGCGGGAACGCTCGACAAGGATGCTATCCGCGAGCTCCACGATATGATTCGGCCATGCCTACTGCGTCGAACGAAAGCAGAGGTTCTGCCGTTCCTTCCCCCGATGGTGCAGATCATCATTCCGATTTCGATGTCCGTTGTGCAGAAGAAGCTGTACAAATCAATCCTTAAAAAGAACCCGCAGCTTATCAAGGCTATTTGCAAGAAGCAAACTGGGATGTTGAAGAAAGCAGAGCGACATAACCTGAACAATATCCTCATGCAGCTGCGGAAGTGTCTTTGCCACCCGTACATTTACAACCGCGACATTGAAGAGCAAACCATCGATCCCCAGCTTTCCCATCGTCGTTTGGTCGAAGCATCCGGAAAACTCCGGTTGCTGAAATTGATGCTACCGCGACTTCGAGCACGTGGACACCGAGTCCTCATCTTCAGTCAATTTTTAGAGAATCTCGACATTGTTGAAGATTTCCTCGCTGGATTGGAGCTCAAGTACCGTCGCCTGGATGGAAGCATGTCCTCACGAGAGAAACAGAAGAGCATCGATGACTTCAACGAGCCGGATTCCCCGTTCTTCGCCTTCTTGCTTTCGACACGGTCGGGTGGTGTTGGAATCAACCTCGCCACTGCCGATACGGTCATCATCATGGATCCGGATTTCAATCCGAAACAGGACATGCAGGCTCTATCGCGTGCCCATCGAATCGGACAAAAGAACACAGTTCTTGTGTTCCACCTGGTAGTGCGCGCGTCAGTGGAGGAAAAAATAATGCAGAAAGGTAAATCAAAGATGGCTCTTGACCACGTACTTATCGATCGCATCGAGGCCGATCAAGATGAAGAAGACCTGGAATCGATCCTCAAACATGGTGCCCAGGCACTGTTCAATGATGACGACTCGGCTGACATCACTTACGATTTCCACTCTATTGACAAGCTGTTGGACCGTAGCCAGGCTGAACAGGCCGAGCAAGTGGCCAGCGAGGGAAGTTCGAACCAGATTGAGCAGGCGCAGTTTAATTTCGCCCGCGTGTGGCAAAAGGACCGAGGTAGCCTTGAAGAAGTCGAAGAAGTCGAAGACACGCCTGTGGATGTCACGGCGTGGGAGAAGATTCTGCAGGAGCGCGAGCGTGAAGCGCTGGAAGAGGCTAACCGACAAGCTGAAGGTCTTGGGCGTGGTAAGAGAAAGCGCGGTGCGCCCCGCTACGAAAACACCGTCATCGAGGGTCTCGACGACGAGGAGATTCCTAGTCCTGTCCGGCCGGGGCCTAGCAAGATGCGAAAGGCCGCCGCCGCCGCCGACAACGACTATGAATTCCAAGAGCCAGATGATGGTGAGGAAACTGACTCGGAGTCTGAGGGAGGAGCAGTGCCAATGGGCACTGCCTACGATGGGGGTGAGACAGAGCGGGAGATGGGGGGTGAGCAACCGGCCGCTGCAGGTGTCGCAGCTGGCCCTACTACTGTGGATGTAGAGCAGGGAGGTAAGAACTAATTGAGTTTCCATTCACATCCTAGTTACTGCTTTTTCTTTTTGGTTTTAAGTTTTACCCTATCGTTCCTTATTGCGTGCATATAACAGCACATTTTTGGTTAACATACATAATTCCGCGACAGCCCGCGCGTTCCGCCGCGTTGACTCCCCGCCCCCAGTGGTCCCAATGGGCACTGATGGTGCCCAAGATGGTTTCCCGTCTTGTGTGGCCTGCCAACAACGGCACGTCCCTGGGCGCTGTCCACTCCGTCTCGCCGGCGTCGAGTTCTGTGGCCTGTGCGGTTTGGCGCACTGGGGAGGCCGGCGGGCCTGTCCCCACCTGCAGTCACGGCTGCAGGTCGCCCGAATTTTGGAAGCTCTGGAGAAGAGCGCAGAGGACCCCGCCCTCATTTTGGAAGCGAAGAGATACCTCCAGGGTATTCTCAAATCGGTTGCGCGAACTCAGGATAAGCGGAAGAAGGCTTTGCATTCCGCCCAGGCGGAGCCTCATATTCGGCTCACCTCAGCCTCAGTTGGTGCCCCAGTTGGCGCCCCAGTTGGCAGGGTGAGCCATGCCACTGTCATTGATTTGACAGAGTCTGCCGAGTCGTAAGACTCACCTCGAATTTCTGCTGCTGTGGCCCCAGTAGGGGCATCTTTTAATCACTTTGCGATCATCGTCAGAGATGAGCACCGGCTCCTCTCTTTGTGTCTCTTTCATTTTTTTTCTTTTGTTTGGTTTTTTTGTCTGTGTACATTGCATGGGAGGAGAGGAGTTCAGTCGAATGATTCATCTTCAAGAAAAAGTAAAAAGGGAAAAAAAAAAAGGGGGGGCGTTTTGGGCATTGCGAGCGAAAGATACCCAGCTTTGTTTTGTTAGAGAGAATCGACCCGAAGTTATATGACTACGATATTGCAACTATCATCTTGATAGAGACAATGTGATGAGATTCCAGGAGAGTAGAGGGATCTAGGGGTATACATAATTTTCAGTTCTTCAGGTTCATTTTCTATGGGCTTGTTGAGCAAACACTTTGCGACATGGATGGATGTAGTATTATGTAGTATCCAAGATGCAGGTGTTACACGACTAGAAAGCAATCCAAGTCAGGCAAACGTCTGCCGTTGAAGACACTGCTACACAATCCTCCAGCTACAAGAACCTCACTATGCAATCCAGGAGGATTGTTAGTGGTGACATGGAAACCAGTATTTAAAGAAACAAAGGTGCGGATACGGGCATCCTTCTTCTTCACTTCTACACATATCCCCAATACCTTCATCATTCATGCAACTTCATCAACCCAGGTAACATAGATCAGCCTAAATAACATCATCAGCAAAAGCACCGCCTTGAGCACGTGTTCGCAGATATGAAGCAAGACCCCACTGCTACACCGCAGGTGATGCCCAAGATCACACAGGAGTTCAAGGAGCCTGGCATCTCGAAAAGCATCCTTCAGCCTCGAACTGCAGATGCTCCAATCAAGATGCCAGATGATGATGATGATGAACAAGGTTAGTCTGCAAAACTGTAGAAGAGCTATTTCCCCTATGAGAAGTGGACAGGACAGTGTCATTAACAGCTATATCGATGATGTAGCAAAAGAGTCATTGATCAAGGCTGACAAACCTGACCTTGATTTGGTACCTGGCCTAGAAGACCAGAAGGTAGCTACTGGAGTTGACCAGAAACCATCCTCCGAGGATATCAACATGCCCTTGGCCCCCAAAATCGATCCAACTGAGCCACCCACCAAGGTTGAGAAGCCTGACCCTGGTTTGGAAGCTGATCTTGAAGATCAGAAGGCAACTATTGATGTCAAAGAAGATCCATCTTGCGAGGATACTGAGATGCCGCTGGCCCCTACAATCAATCCAACCGAGCCATTGATCAAAGCTGAGAAACCTGATCCTGATTTGGCAGCGATTCCTGAAGATCAGAAGGCAGCTACTGTTGTCGATCAGAAACCATCCTATGAGGAATCTGATATGCCATTGGCCCCTACAATCGACCCAGCAGAGCTATCGATCAAGGATGAGAAGCCTGATCCTGAACGGAATGCTCCTAGTACCAAACAAGAACCATCTTACGAGGATACGGAGATGCCACTAGCCCCCAAGATCGACCCAAACGAGCCGACGGCCAGTTTTGACCACTCTGACTCCAAGTGCAGTCTCACCCCCTTTGGTTCCCAGGATCCTTTGAAAGAGACACGTACTCCGAGCTCCTCTGAGTCTTCGGACACAAAACCACAAGGCCAGCTCTGTCTCGTATGCTTCAAGCAATGGGGAAAGCAACTGGAGTCCGGCGAAAGGCTAGTTGATTGCCAAATTGCCCATGGAAGTTCCCCCAACTGTGGCCAGTGCCTGTTGAAGGATTCTAGATGCGAGATAGTAAGCATACTCTAGCCTCAACACCCATAACCCAGCTAACTTGTTGCTAGCTCCCATCTAATCTGACAAGAGTCCTGTTACGGCTGAAGCATGAGGTGGACAGCGCCTTAAGGGTGGGTGAGGCCACTGAGGAAAAGAGGTTCTACGATGCATACCAGCATGTTTCTGGGGAAGTTCATCGATCATACGCCAGACCTAGTGTATCGGTCTTGCAGAATGCAGACAGAAGAAAGTACTTGCGAGAATACTATCGGAAGAACGCAGACAAAATGAAGGCGAGAAGACGAGAATACAGGCGGAAGAACGCAGACAGAATCAGGGCGAGAAAACATGAATACCAGCGGAAGAACGCAGACAGAATCAAGTCGAAAACACATGAATACAGGCGGAAGAACGCAGACAGACTCAGGACGAGAAAACAAGAATACAGGCGGAAGAACGCAGACAGAATCAGGGCGAGAAGTCAAGAATACCAGCGGAAGAACGCAGACAGAATCAAGGCGAGAAGTCAAGAATACCAGCGGAAGAACGCAGACAGAATCAACGCGAGAAGACGGGAATGGAGGCGGAAGAACGCAGACAAAGTCAAGTCGAAAGCATATGAATACCACCGGGAGAACGCAGACAGAATCAGGGCAAGAAAACAAGAATACCAGCGGAAGAATGCAGACAGAATCAGGGAATACCAGCGGAAGAACGCAGACAGAATCAGGGCGAGAAGTCAAGAATACCAGCGGAAGAACGCAGACAGAATCAGGGCGAGAAAACAAGAATACTATCGGAAGAACGCAGACAGAATCAAGTCGAAAGCACATGAATACCAGCGGAAGAATGCAGACAGAATCAGGGCGAGAAAACAAGAATACTATCGGAAGAACGCAGACGCAGACAAAGTCAGGGTGAGAAGACAAGAAAGGGATCCTAAAATGAAAGAAAATCAGCCAGTACAGAAACCAGGGGCTCGACTCAAGCAAGAGAACCAGCTCGAACAAGAGGACCAGTTTAAACAAGAGGATCGGTTCAAGCAAGAGAATCAGTTCAAGCAAGAGGACCAGGTCAAACAAGAGGACCAGGTCAAACAAGAGGACCAGGTCAAGCAAGAGGCCTCGCTGTCGAATTCCTAGGATGAGCTATAGGAGTGGCATATACGATGGGCCAAGATGGCCATGTAGCCTTGGCAGAATCACAGTTGAGGAAATTTGTCATTCCATTTGTTTTTGTGTCTATGGAAGGTGTGTCTGTTTGGGATCTATGCTAGATTTGGTGGAGTTTTCTAGTTAGAAAAGTGTCTCAACTTTGCCATGTTGACTGGAGCGGTCGAGTTAGGTCGAGTTAGGTCAAGCTAAGTCACGGGGTCTTGACCTGAGCCGAGCCGCATTGTCAGCTATCAACGACATCTAACACGACAGGAAAGGAGAACAGTACTAGGCGATATTGTTATGTTTCCAGTTTTTCTTTGGCCTTTTTTTTCTTTTGTCTATGACCAAGTTTTTGTTTTTGTTTTCTTTTGGGCTCTGATAATGTTCGTCTGTTTGGGCTATTTCCAGGCTGGATGGGTCATGATGGCAGTCGCACTTTGTCCTATTTTCAAGCAAGCAATGCAAGTCCTCCTTAAAAAGAGAAAAGGTGGTAGTTACTCCTAGGATATCGAAAGAAAGATGTCTACATCTAGAGGCAATACAGTTGACATGGGGTAGGAGTCGGACCAGGTCGAAGAGGTATCCTTAGGAGACAAGATCACTGCCAGCAATAGATTAAGAGGCAAACAGAGTAAAGCTCAGTCATTATATTAGTAGATCCTTCTTGTCCCATCCTCTACCTTTGAGCATAGCGCAAAGAACAATGACTATTGGGTAGCCTTAAACATGCATAGCATTGATATAAGCACATGAAAGGCAAGGAATATGTAGAAGCATAATAGAAGGTCAAATTTAGAATTGGACTAAGCATGTCCTGCAGGCAGCCGCTCAACCCTACCAAAGCACACGTTCATGGTGCATTTACAAGCCAAAAGCATTGGACTCCGAATGGTACACAGCTTATTCGTAGTCTATTCCTACAGCTTTTTGGATCTTCTGTTCTTTGATATGCAGAGAAACGAAGTATCCATGTATCTGCGACACCGTACACTCGTTTCCGGTGTCTTTGTCTCCATGTGGATCGAATTGTGAGCTTAAAGATAGATAGACCCCATTGTGTATCCAGTGTATCCAGTGTATCCAACATATCCAAGATGGTCAAGTTCATTGTATGAATTAAATTCGTATATCTCTTTGATATGTAGATAATTAGCACGGTCAAGCTTCATGATCTCAGAGGCTCTCCAATATATGAGATTGTGTTTCCCTGAACTTCAGTTTCTCATCTCATCTTCATCCCAATTTGCTGTTGTCTTGTTTGTCCCCAGGGCTGTCACCTCCAGAGCTGTCACCTCTAGGGCTGTCCCCTGTCACCTGTCACCTGTCACCTGCCCCTTCTGTCGCTTGTCACCTCCCATAACCCTCTTCTCCCACAAACGTCCTCTTCCCACTTCTTTTCTTCATCTCTCTTGCTTCTTTCTGTATCACATTCTTATTGCACAATCTTATCCATTCCATCCCTCATTTTTATCCTGATCAAGTTTTGCTTTTTGTCAAGATGGCGACTCCTGGTCGCCCTCAATTTTTCTGTACCCGCCCTGATGGGACCTTGACCCCACTGGTAGCTGTCGATGAGCTACCCACTAATGTCACCATCCGTGGAGTCTCTCGCATCCTCAATGCTGGAGAGACCCAGGGTATGACTAGTTGTGGTCTGGCTACCCAACGTCCTGAGCCTTGGTCTGTTGACGGGGTTACCCAGTCCTCTGAGCGTGAGGGTGAAAAGAAGGAACCTATTCCGGATATGCACAGCCTCCTGCTGCAGATCCTCACGAACAAAAATGTTCCTGATCACATGCGGGCATCCGCACAGGCCATCCTCTTCCATGGAGTCGAGGGCTCTAACGGGCTTGCCGGTCAAAGCCCTCCTACCAATGGACTGTCTCCAACCGCGCCAAGCTTTTATGCCAAGGGTCACCAGGGCAATAAGCATGTATGGCTGAGTCTCCTGGCATGGTATAGTTCAAGTTTCTAACCCTTTCAACGCAGGGCCCGAGTTCGAAAAAAGAGTATTGTTCGTACTGGATTCGTCATGGCGAATGCGACTATTCTCAGCAAGGTAAGGTGACTGAATGGCTGAGACCTATGAAGTATTGACTGACGCTGTGTTGCATAGGTTGTCTCTACAAGCATGAAATGCCCGATGAGAAGCACTTGATCGAGAAACTTGGTCTCCGTGACATTCCTCGCTGGTACCGCGAGAAGTACAACGTGAAGAGTCTCCTGCATCCAAACCAAAACCGTCCGCAACTTGCCATTGCGGATCAGCCGCCCATGCGGGCCCTGCCATCCCCAGCTTCGCCTACCAACGAGAGCTGCGCCAGAAAAATGTCCACTATCCATGCCAACTCGAAGCTGGACAAGTCCCCTCCCCAATTCAACAAGTCCCCTCCTCGCGGACCAGCGAACCGTGCAGGCCACAACGGCTTTGGCAGCTACAATCAGCATCGAGGTGGACGTAACGGGGCTCCGAATGGACATCATGGCAATAACTGGAAGGGTACCCCCCGTGGTGGCCGTAACCGAAACATGGGTTCTGTTCGTCATGGCATTAGCAGCGAGCGCGACAGCGAGCGGAGCGGCGAGTGGTCCCCCGGCATGGAATCCGCCCCAGCCACCTACGAATACGGCTCTCACGGATATGGCGGCAACCAAGTCTGTACCCCGACTACCCCGGCCGCTGTTCCAGCCTCGGTTCCAATCACCGTCTCGGCTACCGGTCATGTTTCCGCTCCCATGGCTGCGCATCAATCTCTTCTGGATGACGGTAACTCCCACCACCGAAATGCGTACTGGAAGCTCAATGAGCTGACCGAGTGTAATGAAGATATGTTTGAAGACGCCTCGAACAAGCCAGTTGAATCCCATCACCGTGTGCAGCCCCGCCACATGTATCAGCACAGCTCGAACCCTTCTTCTGATGGCGGTGTCATGCTCCCAAAGGAACCCGCTGCAACATACGATTCGAACTTCGGTGCATTCACTCGTGTTGATATGCCTTCTCGCAAGGAGTCAGAGTCCAGCGGCTCCCATGCTACCGTCCAGATAAATTATGGTCCTTCCACTCCCGGGATCGGAGATCTTCAAATCACCGACAACGTGCCCCTGAACTCGGCCGACACCCGTGTCACTTGGGGTCCCATTGGAGGTCCTATTCTCAAGCGCACATCGCCACCTGCTGAGAACATTGCGCACATGTTTGGACCGTACTCAAACAACCAACACGGCAACTAATCGGATCGTTTCAAGACACCTTCACTCAGGCGGGCTTGACCTGCGGTGGTCAACGTGACTACCTGCATGGTATCGCTCGTTGATCGATTCCATCCTTTTTCGTGCACTTATGAGATCTGGTGCATCGTCGTGGTTTTCCCCTTCGATGTCAACCTACCAGGTAAAATTATGCGATATCATACACAGAGACTATACCCAAGCACGAAAAATGGCCCAGACAAGACGACAATCATCATGAGTGATATGGCGTGGCAGTCGTGGACATTTTTCTTTCCTTGCGATGCGTTTATTCTTTTTTGTTTCTTTATTTTTGCGTTATTTTTTTTTTTTTTGTTTTTCTTGCGTGTGATTGGGGAATTGTTGCCCGTTGATTGGCGTGGGGTACGGAATCTGGGCCCATATGGAGTTGTTATTTCATTTGTGATTCTTTATTTTCGATTCTGGAACTGCAGCAAGGCCTTGTCCTATCTGTCATGGACAGGATATCCTTGTTGGTTCGAGTATAGATGAGTCGGAAGTTGGCTGATGACGAGGTTGCAGTTGGTTCTGCTGACCGACTCCCTTGTCTTGGCAGATATCTATCACAAATCTGATGCGTTGATTTTTTTCCTCTTTTATACTACCTTTCCAATTCTCCAGTAGTATATACGTACTGAGGAGCATTGAAATAGATCTCTCTAGAACATAGCATACTTTACGGTGCTAAGTCGAGAGGCACGCTACAAGGAATGGAGTAACAGCGAGCCGCCAATGCATGGAATAAAATGACTATAGTACATTCGAAAGAAAAGATGCCAAAAATCCTGAAATATGCGCCCGCGCCTCGCAAATGTCTGACAACAGCTTTTCAAACACACCCAATATACAGTTGACGAACATCTATTACCGACGGGCGACCTTTTTCCGAGCGCCAACCTTGACAGCAACGCGCTCCCGTTCATCAGCAGCCTTGGCCTGGAGAGCAGGGTTGAGCGAAGGCAGAGCCTTGATAGCATCGGAGACAATCGAATTACCGTCCACAAGGGCAGCTCGCGTCTCCTCTGCTGCTAGGCGCTCCTTGCGCCGCGCGGCCAGCTGATTCCGACGGGCCTCGGTCATGTTCCAGGATTCGGGGAATTGCAGTCTGGTCTTTTGCTTGTGGTGGCGGAGGTCGAGCGGGATATCGGCGAAGGAGTCACCTTCCTTGGCCTCGTTGACCATGGAGTTGACGACATCTGCCAGGTAACGCTTGTTCTGGGCACGCGAGCCGAACTTCTCACTCGACATGCGGATAATATCGGTCTGCGGGTTGTAGCGCGTACCGGCCAGCTTGAGGAATGTTTGGCGCTGGGCTTCGGTGAGATACTTGGGGGTCAGATCTCGGGATGCAAGCTCCACGACGACCTTGGGCTCGGCCGGGTGCTGTTCACCCATGTAAGTAGTGTAGCGGAAGCGGAGGATGTGGGTTGGGGGAGGCAGGGTGAATGGTTTGGCGAGCTCTATAGTTCAATGTCAGTAAATGGAAAGTATAGACCTAGTGAGCAATTGATCTTACTGCTCAGCATTGGCATGTCCCATGCTGTAATGCGGGCATATTCTCTCATTTCACGGTGCAATTCCATCTCTGCGTGCGCCATGGAGGTGATTTCGTCGTCATTGATTTCCTCGTCTCCATCCTCGAGTATGTTCACCAACTCGTCGGGCTCGTCTTCAGCCCAGAAACCAGGCCGACGGGGGCGAATCTCTTCGAATCGGAGATCCTCCTCTTTATCAATCTTCAAAATGCTCTGCTCGAGTTCCTCGAAGGCCGCGGCGCGCTTCCTGGGGTCGTTGAATTCGGCAACCATGCGGGTGTTCTCTTCGTCGAATGCCGCGCGCTCTTCGGGAGACATCATATCGTACATTGACCGCTGCTCCTTGGTCAGGAGATCGACTGAGTACTCAGGCATTGGGGGGAAATCCTCCGGTCTGAGTTCCTTGGGCGGAGGAGGAATCACGGGGTCATCCTGAACGCGATTGAGCGGCGAGGCGGAGAAGTACCGAGCAGAGGGGGCCATGAGGCCCCTCCGGACCAGATTCCCGGCTGGGCGAGTCAACAACCGAGCTGCTGAGGCCATTGTCGAGGGTATAGCGTGGGTAGGGACAGGATCTCAACTACGATGTTTTCCGCTTCCACTTTTGCGAGGTTCACCGCCATACGCTATTCCAGATTTAGACTAGCGTAGGCCATCTACACGTGACACAATGGTATATGATTGCATCTTGATCTTTGGACTGTTCTTTCATCTCGATAATGCATCTTTTTACAGTTCCCCTATGTGAGGGATGATAATTGACTGTGAGAGAACCCTCCAAGGTTGATTTCTCTGCCCGCTTCGACACAACATCGCCACGATGAAGCTATGCTTTGTGACTGTGGGGGCCACGGCTTCCTTTCAGAAACTACTTGAACATATACTTAGTTCACAATTTCTCGAGACGTTAGCCAAGCGTGGCTACACCCATCTTCTTATTCAGTACGGTAAAGATGGCCAGCAAATTTTCCAAGACTTCATCGATAGTGACCAGCCCCACCACGGTCTCACCCTTGGAGGATTCGATTTCCAGCCGAGCATTGATGCACAAATGATGATGACCGTGGAAAGAGAGGCGCTTAATCAAGAGCGTGGCTTGATCATTTGTCATGCCGGTATGATACATCACTATGTCGCGTATTGAATATGCCAGGCCTTGATCCACTTACCATCTCACAGGAACTGGAACTGTTCTGGCAGGACTTCGCTTGGGTGTACCCTTGGTTGTAGTCCCCAATCCAGATCTTGCCGATAATCACCAGCAGGAACTGGCTGATGAACTAGAGGCAGGTAACTACGTGATTAGTAGTTCGGTCAAGTAAATGATCTATCCTCCTTTGTCTACTCGGTCAGTCTAGCTAACCTTTAATCAGTGATGTGGGCAATGCAATTAGCAGAGCAGAGACTCAAAAGACCGAGGTATTGTCTATGCGAACTGGAAATACAACTCTTGCGGAAAGTATGTCTGACGAGTTGGGCTTTTTGGACTAAAGGAACCCCTCTGGTGTCCTACGAGGACTGTTTCCCACCAATCCACTTTTGTCGACTGAACAATGGGCTTGGGGGCTGCATTATATCACGAGTTATGACATTTCATGAAATCAAATGGGCATCCATGAAGCAATTGGTCCGAGTTCAGTCTGTTCAGTCTATTAAGTGTCGAGATATCATCTGATAAACCATGAAGAGAATCAATTCCTTTCTAAGCCCATCTGAACCACTACCGATTGGTTTTCTTTTTTAGCATGAATATTTGAGCTATGTTTCTTATTATACAATGAACCCAGATATATTCTGATAATTCTGTAAACTTCAATTCTATTGCGGGTTCAATTTACCAGGCGTGGACTAAGAGTGGCCCAAGCTCCTTGTTGACAATTCCCGATTTGCGGTTTTGCGGCTTCGCGTCCACTCCTGAATACAACAAGAACATCAACGCCCAACCACCGAAAACATTATATGCACCTTCAGTTCAACTTCCACCCCGTTGATCCTCCGAGTCGCCCATTCTAGGCCGAGAGGCCGTCTATACCCGCGCTTGTCCTTATCCGACCTCACCTCCCATCCACACTCCCCGCAATGGCAGAGGCAACTCTTCACAACGTGCCAATTGTCATCGACAATGGTAGCGGCACAATCCGAGCAGGCTTTGCCGGAGAGGAGATTCCGTCATGTTATTTCCCGTCATTTGTCGGTCGTCCCAAGCACCCGCGCGTGATGGCCGGTGGTCTGGAAGGGGACTCGTTCATCGGGTCCCGTGCACAAGAACTCCGCGGACTATTGAAGATCAGGTATCCTCTGGAACACGGCATTGTCACGAATTGGGAAGATATGGAATCGATTTGGCACTACGTCTACGAAAACGAGCTCAAGACCCTCCCCGAAGAACACCCCGTCCTCCTCACGGAGCCACCGCTGAACCCGCGCGCCAACCGTGATATCGCAGCCCAACTCATGTTCGAGGCTTTCAACGTGCCGGCCTTGTACATGTCGATTCAGGCCGTGTTGTCGCTCTATGCGTCTGGCCGGACCACGGGCGTGGTCTTGGATTCTGGTGATGGTGTCTCCCACGCGGTGCCGGTCTTCGAGGGTTTCGCTATTCCCAACAGTATTCGGAGAATTGATGTTGCTGGTCGTGATGTTACGGAACAGATGCAGTTGCTGCTGCGGAAGGCTGGACATGTGCTGCACACCAGCGCCGAGAAGGAGGTGGTGCGGATGATTAAGGAGAAGGTCTGCTACGTGTCGCTGGATCCGAAGCGGGAAGAGAAGGAGTGGATGAACAGCTACCACAAGTCTGATGCTAAAGCGATGGACTACGCTCTTCCGGACGGTCACAAGATCAAGGTATGCACTGTCTTGGAATATCATTCCTGGGATTACAATAATGCTAATGAACGTACCTCTCAAGATCGGCCAAGAACGTTACCGTGCACCTGAAATCCTCTTCGATCCCGAGCTCATCGGCCTCGAGTATCCCGGTGTACACCAGATCGTGCAGGACGCCATCACTCGCACGGATCTCGACCTGCGAAAATCGCTATACCTCAATATTGTGCTTTCTGGAGGTTCAACACTGTGCAAGAACTTCCCTGATCGATTGATGCGCGAGATCAAAAAACTAGCAGTCGAGGACATGAAGATCCGCATTTCTGCACCTGCTGAGCGCAAGTACACCACGTGGATTGGTGGTAGCATTCTTGCCGGGCTGAGCACGTTTAGAAAGGTATGCAATAACCCCGTCGTACCAATGCATCACAGCTAACTAAAATACTCTCTAGATGTGGGTAAGCGCAGACGAATGGCACGAGGATCCTGAGGTGATCCACAAGCGATTCGCATAAAGGACTCGCCTATGACAAACGTCTTTGATATCATGGTGGCCTTCTGCCGAGTCATTCTGGGATCGATCTCATCCACTGCGTCGAACGCGATCCCTAAGGTACCATCTCCAATCCTCAGAACAAATACAAGAAACAGATCTTGTCAACCTGAATCGATCATTATGCAATTGGCAGTGCATACCAAGAAGTGATCGACCATCACAAATCCGAGTCACGTCCCCGACTCTTGATACCCCAGTTTCCGATTTCCTATCCAGCTCATGTCGTCTTGGCATTGGCTCCAACTTTATTGCAAATACAGTCTCTTTTGCGTCTTGGGGATGGTTCTACTCTAGACATAATCTTACTCGGACATACCTGCATACACAAGTTCTTGTCATATTATATTCTATCCCATATGTGTAGCTTGGCTGAATCACAATAGACAGCATTAGCATTATATATGCAACTATTTAGATATCTTTGATTCTAGCAGTGACAGATGATATTACTCATTCTACCTCTAAACGAATGATAATAATAATGAAGATGTAATTCGCCTCCTATCTATGAATACATGTAGTCATGGGGAGCCCAACATACCCAAAGCAGATGGATGGGGCTCACTAGGTAACGGAGGCAATTTCTTTGTTTAATAAAATCACGTTTCTATCAATGCTGGCCTTGGTATAGAAATAAAAAAAATCAAGGATACATGTCGCCACATATCAACTATGGGCTTGAAATCAACCCGAACACTGAACACCGAGTTCAAAGAAAATTAATGGCAAATCGAACTCTAGAACATCCATGGACCAAAAGAACAAAGAACATGATTATAACAAAGCTAATAGAATATTCCAGAGAATAAACGAAGAATACCTGTTTCTACTGACATGGCCCAACCAGAATATCATATTCCGGCTGTCATCGCCTATCCGCGGCTGCAACGCTACAACTGGATGCGACACCTGTCAAGTCCAGATTCGCCATAAGTGGAACCAGTCACAATGAGCACGTCTTAACCAAATCTACAACTACAATGATGTAATAGAAAATATTCAAGACATGTAATCCAGCCCGGGAAACCCCAAGCATGCAATTCATTGTTAAACCCATGGCTAGGAAGTAGTAGCTCAGAGTGGCGCAATATTGGGGGGAATATGTTGAAAAACAGACAAGGAAACACAGAAAAGTTGGGACATGAGAAAATAAGGGCGGACTCCGAGAATGATGCAGCCAGACAATTGTTGTTCGATGGCGCGATCTTGGTGTTGAATGAAACTCCGTAGAGAACCCGGTTTCCAGAACCTGGCGTTGATGCAGGGTGGTTTGGCTCGAGGCGCAAATTACCACAAAGAACATAATGAAACGCCGGTTTGCCCATGTTTGAGTGAGGAGGTTTCGATGAAATAAAGAAATGTTGGGAAGACGTATGAGTGGTTGGGATTTTGTCGACACATGCAGAAAGACACATGACAGGTAAAAAGAAGTCTTGTGGCAAGACAGTGTCAACGGGTTGTCGATGTTTCAGTCTGGGATCGGTGAAATCCCCGTGATTAAAAATGAGAAATGGGGTCGAGAGAAAGGCAAGGAACTTTTTTGGTCGTTATGTCGTTGATGTTGATATCGGGGACGAGAAGTGGAAAAGATAAGTGTAGAAAGAATATGCATCTAGGCAGTACCCTTCAGCTTGCCCCAACCCTTCTCCAGCCCACGACGGGCCATATCCCGCGCACGATCAGCCACGGAGCCAGTGCTAGAGTTGGTGGCCGTGCTGGCAGCAGAGTACTTGCGACTCAGACTGGACGAGCTGTAGTCGTCGCGGTACATGGTGTTGCCGGCACCACCTCGACCGACGTGGTAGACTGGGGCGGCCTGGCGCATATCACGTTCGAGTTCTTCGTCGAAGCTGAAGATGGCACGCTCGCTGCTGCTGTGGACGTTGCCGGCTCCGCCGCGGCCGGAGATGAAGGTTGTTGGGACGCGGGAGTCGAGACGGGCTAGAGAGGCGGGACCGGTTGCGCTGCGCGAGTCGGTGGTCTTGGTGTTCTTGAGATTGACGATATTCCCGCATCCTCCACGGCCAGTGTAGACGGCTGGACGGCCAGCGTGTGGCACTGAAGGGTGTGGCTCAACAACGCGATAATTTGATGCAGGCATGTTGATATGTTGATATGTGAAGCTTTAAGGTAGATCTGAAGTATAGATAAACAGTCTATGCCGTAAAGACTATAAAAACTCCATCCAGTTGAAGAATTTGCAGTTATGGGTCTTAACAAACAGCGGGGACTTCAAGTTATATAGTCCCTGGGACCTTTTTTGTGGTCATTTCCAGATCCAGGCACGACATCCAGTCACAAGGTGCTGTGGGGTTTTCTTTTTGATTTTTCATTTTTTTTTCCATTTTATTTTTTTGGAATTTTGAATTTATCCCTTGTTCCCCCATCGTCATCGGTGTACCAGCAAGAGGTATTTCCACTTTAGATGCTATGTCAGCACCTGCACGTGTCCTTAAAAGCCCCCTGTGATCTGGTTAATGAAGGTGATTGGTCCTGGGCCTTCCCCACACGATACAACTCTTGCCGCTTTTACAAAATTGTCCACTGGGCAACCAAGTCATCTGACTGGGGCTACTCCACCAATAGTGAGTGGCAAGACGTAACAGAAACTCCCTTCACAACCAATGAGGATTTCCATTACCCCCAGGAAATGCAGAAAAACCACGCATTTCAGGATCATCGAATGTCTAGATCCCAATACAATTTTGGCATAACTCACCTGGACAACGTTATTATCCCTTGTCAGCACACACCGCAACAGGGGCCATTTCTCGATCACGTCAGGTGTTGCACAATTCTGATCATTTGAGTTAGGCAGTAGTATTGATGGTTCTTGAGGCAATAGGAATAAAATACTCACGATGTATTAATACGGAATACCAAGAGAAAAGATATTTTACTAGTATTTTACTAGCAATTGCATCATTCACCGGCCCATTCACCGGCCCGTGTCCACTTACTATTTCCAGTGAACGGGGGGCTATTTGTGCAACACATTTTTTTATTTTTATTTTTCAATTTTACTGGGAAATACCAGTGATGTCAATTTGATGACTATATCCATGGATATGTACGTTGTAAAAACTAGTATATAATGCGACTCTAATAAGTATATCCATGGATATGTATACTATAACCAATATATACCGATCTGAGGATGAATAACAATATCAGATCAATACTAACTATAATAAAATATAAGATACTGAAATTTCAGGATGCGCTAATGTACGATGACCCCATCGCGCTGGAATCTGCGGGATATTCTTCCTTAGCGGCCCCCGTAGATCCAAGTCTAGGGCTACCTAGGTAGTTCACTACCTGTCTTGATCAATAATTCACTCACCGTAGGAGTACCACCTGGGCAATGCCTAGACTGCCGAGAATGATGTCTAGGTTGACCCCTTTTGTCATTCAGCTCGAGCCGAGGAATCCGAGAACAGGCGTAGTGTTCCCCAAATGCTGAATGACGTTGGAAAAAAGGGAGAAAAAAAAGAAAAAGAAAAAAAGAAAGAAAAAAAAACCGGTCGCTCATGTGCTCTGACTGGCCGAGAGATCCGAGCGGCGAAAAAGACAAATCATTTTTACCGTCCAAGGTTGTCTGTGCGTTTCCCATTTCCCCAGATTTTCTTTTCCCCAACTTTTTTTGACAGTCATGCGTCCGACTTTTCCCCTTTTGCGAACTTGATAGGGGTAAAATCCAATGTAGGAATGCCGTGACCTCACGTGTTGGGAATACGTGCCTGCTGAGAGTGACATGGCTGATATTCCAACCTTGGAAGGTTGTCAGGTCAAAAATCACATCCCGATCTCCCAATTGGACGAGATTTAGCACCTGACTTGGAGATTCTTCAGGGACACATCATTCTATCACCCCTCACATATCAAACACGACTATATAAAAATGCGCGATTAAACAAACCCCGAGTACTCCGTCTTACATATCCAATATCCATACATGTACTTAGTTCCATCGACTCCGTACTCCATACAAACAAAATACACCCCGCTATGTGCCATTAGATAATAGCGCAGCACCCATGACACATGATTATCGTTGTCGCCAGGTCGAGGCCCGGCAACCGGTTAGTCGGCGGCTCATAGCCGGGCATTACTACCTAGGTACCTAGGTAGTATTACCTGCATAGGTAGGCGTTCAAGGATTGAATGCCAGCACTTCCATGCCTATCCGATAGTACCGGGTTTGGCGTTTAGGGTTTCGGTGCTGTTCTTATCGAGTAATTCGTGTCATCTTGCCAATTTACCGTTTTAGCTGGCTCTTTGTCGATGTGACCTACAACATATTTCTGTATCCCGATCGGGTTGTGTTACGTTTGAGGGTATCGGGTTCGGAGGCTATCAGCTCGTTGTGATTGGAATCTTGGTTGGCTTGGTACATATGTATGTTATAGATGTTGGTGTTGGGATTGGGAACCTTGGGGATTGGAGATTGTCTTCCAAGGTTGTTAATCCATGTCTCTCATTGTTGTATAAATCTGAAACACCTTTCATGGAACACAGAAAAACAAGTCTTGTGAACCTGGTTTGCAGACGTGTCTTAAATGCTTGTTTGGAATTCGTGATACATTGGATAATTGAGACGGTAACACTACGATAGCACAATGGTTTTAGAAAAAGTTCATTTCGAATCTCAAATGATGCCAAGACACGACTTTCATGTCACCAGATTCCCATCCTTCCATGTATCTATCTCCCTTCCACTAGGCTCCAACAATCTTGTGGAGATATATCCCTTGGGAAGACACCCCAATACCAGAGACAAAGCCTAGCTCACAATTCCCAGCCCTGTGCTTGAAGCCCTTAGCAGCCAGGCATATCATCCGCCTCGCCAAACCCAGATACGCAATACGGGATATCATGTCAAGCCTCGCTCTGCTAACCAGAAACCCCATCGTTGGCCAAAGCACCCGTCACACGATCCTTGTACTTGTAGGGTTCATCATCACGAAGTCGGCAGCGGAATGGACCCGCAGCTTTGACAGCGAGAATAGTGCTCACCAGCTGCACCAAACGAGCGACATAGCTTGAATTAAGCTTCTTTGATCCGGCCAGATCAAACGTGATCTCTTCCACCTTGTGCCTCTTCGGAACAGCCCGACAAGCAGCCCTCCAATCCGAATTAAGTGTAATGAATTCCTGTCCCTCGGGGTATGTAATGTGGTCAATGGAAACCCACTCAAGACTTGGGTATGGAAACGGCATCGCCTTGAAGAACTCGCGTACCTCGGGCGGCTGGTCGCGAGAATGACGAGTCCATCCTTCACCGGATAATCCGTCCAGGCTCACCGTTGGGAGTGGGTTATTTATGAACTGATGCATGGGGACGAGTCGAAGCTTGGTGGCTGTTGGATGGGTTGATCCAGTGTTGCAGAAGTATGCTTCGAGAGCCTTTGGGTCTTCGAAGACGAAGGTTCTGGTCGAAAGGTAGTCTGGGAGTTCGTTGAGTGGCACTGAGATTCGAGGGGTTCCGGATGGGGTGATCGGGCTTGCCATGAGGTTGCCGGCGCTGAGGAAGATCAGTATTTCGGTTCCCAACATGAGGATCTTGACCCCGGCGGCGAGTTTGTTGATTTCCATTGTGGGTATGGTGATGTCCATTTTGAATCGAGGGACTTGACTCGGGGACTGATTCAGATGGATGGCATGAGAACGAAGGTAAAGCGACAGGATGTGCAAGCGTTGACCGCGATGTAAATGTTTGTCACGATGCACTTCCGTTAGACTCATATGGCTAATCTCACTATCAGTTCACTTGAAGCAAACTTGAATAGTGATTGTGGGGGTTGCCTCACAAGAAGAAGCGCACACAAACAATACACTGAACTTCAACAATGATCTACCTAGCTCGTCTGATGCTAACGACATTCCAATATTCTCAATACTGTCTCCCAAGCTTAGAGACTTCCAAGCTGAGCATTCGACACCTAATGGAAATCCCCAGCACATGGATATCTGCCGCTTTGTTTAATCCATTGATAGCCCTGGACACAGACGCCTATGGACCTTAGAACTGGATCATTCTATTTGCTTAGAGACTGCCGCAATAGACTCAGCTGACCCAAAATGAAGTCAACACGACCAGCTTGTCTGTTCCATATCCCTGCTGACCGAGGTACTTCACGATCTTGAGGACAATATCTGCCTCGAACACAATTCTCTTGCTCCCTTTTGAGTTCGTGTCACGTCGGTCAGAGACCTCGCCAAAGACATCTTCAGGATTTTGATGATGGAAAATATCACCCTCACAGAGCCCTCGTGGCTAAGGGCGGTTCTTAGTCTTCTCGGCATCTTCTAGCCCGGGATAGGTGGGATTGCGTATAAGACTTGAAATCTCGGGGGCACATCATATAGTGCTTGATCAGTGTCGTGTGTGGAAATCGGGCATGTATGAGTCTTTCAAGAAGTGAAACGTTCAGGTCGTAGCCATCCCCTTTCTCTACGCTCAAGTTGTAACTGTTGATATTTGGTCGCAGCTGCTGATGATCTCCTATCAAAATCAAATGCTTGGTCTCTGGTGTCATTGCGGTAAGCACATGGGACTCAAGATTCTCGCCCGCTTCTTCCAGAAGCACGATGCCCGGGGAAGCATGTCGAAAATCCTCAGAATAAATTGCTGCGGCTGTAGTGGTGCAGCCGATGATTTGCTTCGATTTCAAGATTTCTCGGTTTTTCTCCCTCAGGATAGCGCTCAGTCGGTTTTGGCATTTGTCGAACAACGATATGCTGACGCTCAAAGATTCCGCCTGCTCACCCAGTAAAGCTTTCTTCCATGACCTGTCTTTCTCCTCCCTTATTTTCGGATCCAGTTTCCAGATGTCGCGGCAATGAGTGGGAAGAAGATCAGAATACACTTCTGCGTCTTGGTTCCTGATCCATCGTGCGTAAAGTAAGTTTTTGAGTGCTCTTCCTGCACGCTTAGTGACCATAATCATGCCGTTTTGTCCTTTGGTATGCTCGAAGCTTCAAAGCACTCAGGTTCATCAAGCTCCAGATATCCCACGATAGATACAACATTAACTGTGAGTCTCTTGTAGGCTTGGGAGGAATTATTCAAAGTGTCCTTGTATAGAAAGATCAGCAGACAGTTTGGACTATTGACAATAAAGCAGAGCACTGCTACACCAAACATACAAACCATTAGGGCCCGCTGCCTTGTTGTAGGATTGTGTCTTTTACCACGGCTATCCGCAGCAAACTATCCACACGATGCCATATCGCGACAGGCATCGATACCGCGGCAACGCAACTTTATGCGCGTAAACGACAAACGAAGTAGTTAAAAAAATATCAGCCCGTAAACCTTTACTTTTTTTTTCTTCCTTTCGCCTATCTACAGATACATTTGCTGCTGCGTCCTCGCTACCAAGCGGGTTACACTCTACGACATGTCTTTGCCCGGAAGAGGACGAGGACTAGGGCTGTGGAGGGGACGAGGTGCACCGCGCCGGCCTCCCAGCAGTTTGCCAACACCTCCGCTAGGAAATGTCATTGTCACAATCCATTACGATGAAATTGAAAGTTCGAAATCCGGTCAAGATGATACCGCATCTCGTATCAGAAACAGCCAGTACTTGACTTCCTACAACTGGCTCGGCGGGGAAAAGAGCAGAATTATCGTTCCAGGTAGCGTCTCATGATAATCGATTAATCGATCGCAAGTATATTGACTGACATATTTCTACCAGGTGAACCGCCAAAGTGGACACCTCTGCCCGATGAACCTACACTTCCTCAAGACAGGGGTGAATATTACCGTGATCAAAATGCCGCGCGTTATCCCGCCCATCCCCTGGAGCCAATGGTACAAGCAATCCTGAAAGACAAACCCGAGTTCCCTGTGGCCAATGTGGACATCATTGGGTGCAACAATACAATGGGCAACCTGCTGGGTTTTGTACTTGGGCAGGATAAGCCCTTCAGGATGCTTGTCGAGGTACTTGGCAAGACGGTCTTCTTCGTCAGAAGGGAAAATTCCCCTACCGAAATTTATCCCAATTCCAATGGGTACGGACATACTTTCCCGGAAGCGTACACCACGTGGGATGCAGGTGTGGGCGGCTCCCAGTCCCATCAACGGGTGATGGAGTATGAGTTTGCTGGCATGCAGTGCCTGGTGCGTTTTGAAGCTGATGGCTTTTTGCCCGACCTGTTCCCGGATACCGAGGGAACCGAAGGACATCCCGTTACCCAGGATGAAAGTGCCGACCCTGAGGGAGCTTTGCCGTCGATCGAACAAGTAACAATTTCGGGTGTGTCCTCAGTCACTACAGCGGCATCGAACCAGCTTGAAATTGCCAGACAAGGCCGACGTATCCCACAATGCGCAATCTTTGACCTAAAGACTCGAGCTCGCAGCAAAAGGAATCAGAAGACCCTTCGGGAAGAATTGCCCCGGTTGTGGCTTACCCAGACTCCCAACTTCATTCTTGCCCACCATACAGCTGGTCAATTCATGCATATTCGGGTCCAGAATGTGCAGGGTGACGTTGAGAAGTGGGAGGAGACGCAGCAACCGGCTTTGGGCAAGTTCGCCAGCTTACTCCAAATGATCGTGGTATTCGCTCGGAGCCTGGATAACGGAAAGTTTGAGATTGAGCACAAGGAGGGTATGGATGTTTTGAATCTGAGAAAGCAAGGTGGAGTTGTCAATGGCGTCTTGTCCCCGGCTGTCGCAAGCAAGTGGGATATGTAAACCGTCTCTCATGAGGACAGCATTCTAGGCTAGTATTCTCGGGTGGAAGATGAAGATTGATCGAGATTGATCCAGGGGGTAAATCAATTCAACATTGATCCAGGGGGTTAATCAATTCAACATATCCAGAGTTTAATCAATTCAACAGAATTCCAATGCTTTTTCATTTATGACAACTGACTCCAAAGCTTTAGATCAGTCGGGCCCAAGTGTGTCCCGCAAGTATGGCATTGTGGATGGCCGTAGAAAGCAAAAGTGCCATACATTGACTGTGTATAAACTACTCAATAGCTTAATGTAGACACAGTCCTAGACTTGGGGGTCCATTCCCATGCCCAGAGTAGCAGAGTGTGCAAAGTGGACATAAGTCGTAATGAGTGAATGGATATCATGGGCTTTTGGGTGGAAGGAGGCCCTGCCTCAAGTATAGGTGCTAGTGTAAAATTGGTGAAACAAGCTGTACTAGTAAATTAGAATTGAAGTCATTATTTCCATCACGAGAATTCACTTTTGCAAGAGAGATGCTGTCTTTGTAGTAGAAAGCGTATGCGATAAGGCACTATTCTGCCAATGCCGACCGCCTGCTCAACCCTCGCCATCAAGCTCCGAGACAACTTGCCCGCCCTGCTCCTTCAATTTGTCCCTTATCTGCGTCTCCAAGGCCTTACTTCTGAGACTCAGCTTGAAACCAAGAGATTGCAAATCAGGACTTGTCCTTACTAGTCTCGAACCCCGCCTCCTGAACGAAACCTATCCCGAAAGGGAATTTTCCTCTTTCGCGCGACGACAGCAAGGTACTTGCTTCAGAAACCGGCAACATGCCAAAATATAAGTGCCCTCTGGTCAATATCTTTTGCAATTGAAAGCTAACTTCCCATGCACTCTTCTGTAGGTTTTGCCCAATATCCAGGTCAAAAACAGCGCAAGCCGTGTCATAGCCTATTCCGGGCAATAATGCGACACGATGCTATGCGACTACGGCCTCTTGAGCCCACATCCATCGACATATTGCTAACCACTCACTTCAACCTATAGGCGACTACTGCGATGTCTATCTGACGCACGACTCGATGAGCGTGCGCAAGGCGCATAACTCCGGCCGAAACCACCTGAGGAACGTGGTGGACTACTACCAACGTACGTCTAACCAATGGCGCAAGACACGTCAAACCCAACAGCTGAACGGATAGCTAACCACGTGAACCTGTATAGAGATTGGCCAAGAAAAGGCCCAGTCCGTCATCGACTCCATTACCTCCTCCTACGCCGCAGAGGGCCAACAAGCCCCCAACATGATGCCCCCCGGCGCTTTCCCGCCTCCCTTCGGATTCCCGGGTATGACTCTCCCAATGCTCACCGAAACCAACCAGAAGACCAAGCTAACACAGCCAGGACGACCAGGC
>PKQL01000214.1:0-41540 GCA_002916455.1 Penicillium sp. CF05
CCCCAGCCCCAAGCACTGGTGGGACAACCCCAAACAGCCATTCAGACCTATCACCCGGAAATATTCCAATTCGCGGTGATAGATCACCAACGGCATCAGGCCGTAAATCTTCAGTGACCCCACGGATGATGAACCCCCCTGCAATGAACTGTATCGATGAAGTCAATGCTCGCGGTACGCCGGGTGAGGTATTTCCTGTTGCAGAGACGTACCCTCAGCTTCTGGAATACCTAGCGCTGCCAGATGCCGAGACAGATCACCATGCACAATCGTCACAGTTCAAACACCAACTGGGAATGGCGATGAAAGAGATTGAATCAAATCGGGCGTCAATGCGAGACAAGGCAAATATTCGTGAGGACTATTCACGATTACAGCGCGAGAATGTGCAGATAAAAGCGTACCTTGATTCTAGGAACTCACCCCGAAATTCTGCTATTCCCAGCCCTTCGATGGTTTCACACAACATCATTCCAAGACCGGCGTCTGAGCAAAGGGGGAAGGCTTGGGACAGCCTTGCTCTTGACATGTTTTGACTGTCGTGTCTGACTGCACGAAGCATTTTTGGCTCATAATCAACAAGGAAGTTGAAGTAGTGATGAAGAGTTGCAACTGCAGCAAAGAACAGACATTACATGTCTTGAGCTTTCGATTATCCGACACGATCACTTTCAATGGCCTCGATAATTGCCGAACATCATTTCTCGACGGTCCAGATGCATTTTGAAAACCCTACATTCCGCCGAAGAGGTCCCGACCGGTCGATCGTAATGTTGTCATGTCACCGTCACCGTCTCTATAGTTTTGACACAAAATGGCGCGGAGAAGGTTACATGAAGTAAAGGTTTTGACTCAGTCTTGACTTGTCGCTCTCGGAACTGACGGGTCAACCCCCTGGGGAGACAACGTTCCCCGCAGCTCGGAGTAATTGGCTCCCCTCAATCTCAATGATCGACAAGTCAGGGATACGATCATTATGAAGCTTTCCTTTGACTTTGTTCAAGTGTCTTCCTTGTGCATATTCGTGCTCTTCACTCCTTGACCTCTCCTCATGTGGGGAGCAAATGAACGTGGTAGGGCATTCCGGGACCAGATGTGGTGTGACACCACTTTGACCGAGCGTTGATGTTACGTCCACTAGTGAGTTGCTCTTGCATATTCTCATTTGGCCGAAAGTGCAAGGATAGCAAGGATGCGACTGGCAGTTTCCTCATTTTTCCTTTTTTCCCCTCGAAAGGCAGTTCGCATGTCGATCTGGTCCGGAATGCTTTCCCCGCAACTTGTTGCCAATCCCCTAAATAATGAGCCTAAATTCCGAAGTGGAACGCGTCTTTTCTACTCTTCAATTGTAAGGTTGTTGGGCAGCTATTGGATTATCTTTGTGGATGGTTGTGGATAGTCCCTATTATGCCACAAAATCCCTATCTCCGCATGGGGCTCTTCTGTGGCGTCCTAACAGCCCTCTATGCTTCCAACGTGATAGCCACACAAGATTCTTCGGACGATTTCGACGTTCTGAAATATGTCGATCCTTTGATTGGCACTGCGAATGGAGGTTTGTCTTGAATATGACGAGCATTTCCGCCACCAAAGACTCACAACTCTTACAGGCCATGTATTTGCGGGTGCGACTTTGCCATTTGGTAATACCAACCATACTTCGTGTTTGCATATATATCTAGCGAAGCTAACAAATGCAGGCATGGCCAAAGCCGTGGCGGACACAACAGGCGAGAACCAGGCTGGCTTCGCTTATGACACGAAGGTCGTGACCGGTTTCTCACACATGCATGATTCTGGGACTGGCGGCGTAAGTTTTCGCAGACTGTTGAAGACCATGCCCTCTATCTGACTCACCTCTAGTCCCCATCAATGGGAAATTTTCCAATCTTCGCGCAAGGAAATTGCCCGCATGACGATATTAACCAGTGCAAATGGCAACAAACGGACAGAGTAGCTGTCTGGGACAGAGAGTCCCCTGAAGCTCGCCCAGGATATTTCAGCATTTCATTGGCGAATGGCGTTCACGCGGAAATGACAACCCCAAACCGATCTGCTTTATATCGGTTCACAAATAATGAAACTTCCAGTCAGCCGCTCAGTCCAGTGATCCTTCTAGATTTGATGGATTTACCCCGATCTCGAACAAGTGGAAGTGCGGACGTGGACCGATCAACTGGGCGTCTCACGGGAAGTGGCACTTTCAGCCCGAGCTTTGGTATTGGCAGTTACACGTCGTATGTCTGCGTTGATTTCAAAGGAGCAGAGCTTCGTGACACCGGCGTCTGGGAGAGAAACCAGCCAGACATCAGCAGGCGGACGCTGAAACTCGGGTCTGACGCATCATCCATTCTCTCGGCCGGTACATTTGCCAGATTCCACGCCCCTAAGGACAACAATATTCTTGCTCGCGTTGGCGTTAGCTTAATAAGTGTACATCAGGCTTGCTCGAATGCGAAGCGAGAACAACCCGACTTTGACTTTGAGGGCACCGTTTCCGCTGCTGAATCAGCTTGGCGAAAGAAGCTGGATGTCATCTCTGTGGATGCAGATGGGGTTTCATCAGATCTACAAACGGTCTTCTGGAGTGGAGCATACCGAACATTCATCAGCCCCCAAGACTATACCGGTGAAAACCCTCTCTGGAAAAGTGATGAGCCGTACTATGACAGCTACTATTGGTGAGGCAGCTTCGCTTCGAAACAATGACTAGCATGCTAATAATACGAACCAGTATATGGGACTCTTTCCGGAGCATTCACCCACTGCTGACCCTGGTTGACCCTTTCTCACAATCCCTCATGATGCGCAGCTTGGTCGACACCTATAGACACGAAGGATACTTGCCTGACTGTCGCATGTCACTCTGCAAGGGATTCATTCACGCAAGGCGGTTCCAATGCAGATGTGGTTATGGCAGATGCGTATCTGAAAAAGGTTCCAGGTATCGACTGGGACACTGCATATGAAGCTGTTGTCAAGGATGCCGAGGTAGAGCCCAAAAACTGGGATGTGGAAGGTCGCGGTGGCTTGCGGAGCTGGAAAAACCTCGGCTATATTCCTCTTGATGACTATGATCCCGATGGTCAAGGTACACACACTCGGAGTATATCGCGGACGGTTGAATATGCCTACGATGACTTTTGCATCGCCGAGATGGCACAGGGCATGGGCCACCAGGCCGACTATGAGAAATATACCAAACGGTCCGGAAACTGGATCCACATGTTCAAAGCTGATCAGAAGTCGAGAATCAAGGGGGTCGACACCAACTTCACCGGATTTCTACAACCTCGATACACGAACGGCACATGGGCTTACCAGGACCCGATCTTGTGTAGTCCTCTCTTGAACTTCACCGGTTGTTATCTCAATCCTGATGGCCATGAGACCTATGAAGGTAGTGCGTGGATGTATACCTTGTGGGTGCTCATTTATGCTTTATGCTTTTACTCGTGACTAACGATCTGCTTCCAGCTATGCCCCCCATGACATGGGCGCTCTTATCAAAACGCTTGGAGGTGCCAAATCTTTTACCTCTCGGCTAAGCTATCTCCATGACTCTGGTTTGCTCTACCTGGGAGATGAACAGGCCTTCTTACCCGTCTATCAGTTCCACTACTCGGGACGACCAGGTCTCTCGGCAAAGCAGAGTCACTTCTACATTCCATCCCAGTTCAACACGACAGTGAATGGTATCGCCGGTAACGACGATAGTGGAGCCATGGGCTCATTTGTTGTTCTGAGCATGATGGGTCTGTGGCCAGTGCCTGGTCAGGACGTTTACCTGATCACTCCACCGTACTTCAAAGAAGTCAGCATTCGAAATGCCCTCACTGGGAAGGTCGCCACTATCCGCAACATCAATTTCGATCCTAGTTACGAGTCCATCTATATCCAGAGCGCCAAGTGGAACGACAAACCTTGGACAAAGAATTGGATCACTCATGACTTTTTCGCTGACGGCGGTGTTCTTGAGCTTGTGCTGGGACCTAAGGAGAGTGAATGGGGAACTCACGTTCAGGATCTCCCGCCGAGTTTGAGTGATTATCACTGAATTGTTGATTGGGAATTGAGGAGAAACTGCTGAGAGAGTGGCAGCTCTATACTACATGGGTATTTCACTAAACCTTCGGCATGGATAGGGCCGAATATGGTCATTTTGGGTTATTCTCCTTCGCGCGTATTTTACTTGGATTCATAATGCAGGTCCTTGGTTTATCAAATAACGAGACAGCATGGTTATTCCTTGAACTTAAGGCAAAGTGTATCCTCCATCAATCACGAGGTTTGCACCAGTCATATAGCTAGACGCATCTGAGGCGCAAAACACGTAGGCCTAGACGGGGCTGTCAGTCGATTGCTAGAGGGACTGGACCTGTGGAATCTTACCCCCTTCAGCTCATAAGATTCAGCCATTCTCTTAGCTGGAATCAAGTCGAGCCATTTGTCGCGCCAGTCCTGGGGGAAGCTATCCAGGATTTCGGTAGCGATGTAACCAGGCGAGATGCAGTTGACTCGGCAGTAGTCAACCCACTCGACGGACAAGCACTTGGCTAGCTGAACAACTCCCGCCTTGGACGCATTGTACTATGCAACGAGGTGAGTGTCGTGAAAGGTACCATTTTCAATAGAGAACATACCGCTGCTTGCTTTTGTGGTTGATTGACCAGAGTCGCACTGACAGAGGCCGTGAAGATAACATTTCCCCGGCCCTGTGCCTTGAATATCCGGCCAGCGGCTTGGGCCGAATAGAAAGCACCATCAAGATTGACCTTCATGATATCGCTCCATTGATCGGAGGTGTAGTCTTCGGCGGCGATGTTTGAGGCAATGCCGGAGTTAACGACCATGACATCGAGTTTCCCGAAATCCTTCGCGATCTGCTGCACAACCGCCTCGATCTCAGACTGGATAGCCACATTGGCTTTGTACGCTGCTGCGCGTACATTGTTAGTCGATGCAATTTCAGCTGCGATTGTATTGGCGGTATTGGATGTGTGATAGATCAAGGCGACCTTTGCAGATTGTTAATTTGATTCCAAGGTTCCGTTCTGGAGCCTTGGGTAGTGTGGCTTACATTCGCCCCGGCTTCAGCCAATGCCCTCGAGACTTCAAGACCGATCCCACGAGCGCCTCCTGGAACAGAGTGTTAGTGGGATGATTTTGATGACTGGGGGACGCCGCACCAGTCACAACGGCGACCTTGCCTGTGAGGTCGAAGGCCTTCATGACATGCTGGTTTGGGGGTTGTGCGAGGACCATGTTGTTGTATTTGCTGTTGCACGCGAGGTAATAGTATGAATTCAGTCAAAACTTCAACGGAGAAGGGCGAAGTTGGATCTGAGCCATTTCCCCTCGATCCCCGCATCGGGTCATCTCCGACGTATTCTCCAATCATTGTGACTTCCTCCTGCAACTGAAAGATCATAAGGCAACTCCTGTGATAATCCAGGGTCACTTTGTTCCATTCTGCGTCTTTGTCTGTTGGTTCGCTTTCCCGTTGTTTTGACGTGAACCGTTGGCACAGCTGGGTGAGGTGGTTGAACGAGAGGCATCGAGACATCGATTCATTTTCTTGAGTCTCTTGAACAATTGCTTGTTCTCTCGGTTGAGCTCGTAAGCCCAGAGGAGGGCGAGGGCTTCATTCTTTGTGTTTTCCATGGGGTTAGAGAGGAGAGGAGAGGAGAGAAGAGGAGAGGAGAAGAGAAGATAAGGGGAGGAAAGAGGAATCATATGAGTTGTATACAGGGAATTTACTAGGTAATCCTCTGGTTTTACATTTGATCTCTACGTGGATCATAAAATAAAAATAATCGCGGAAAAGGGCTAAACTTCACTTCGTTTTCAAATATCGAGACACCGTATCTTCAAGGATGTCCTCAATGTTTCGGGTTTCCCTTAATCACTCATGATATCGCCCTCACCCTCGGTATCCTTGTCCTTGCCATGGGTTTCTTCATTGGAAGCTTCCATTTCATCAAGCTTCTTCTTCAGACGCGTGTACCTCATCTGGGCGGCTTTGTTCTTGATGCCCAAGTGTCTGGCGACGGCTGGGATGTCAATCTGTGAGGTGATGTTAGCCACATATATATACATAATTGAGATTCAAGGGAAAACAACATTAACACCGGAGACCTTGTGGCAGATCCATAGGAACAAGAGCTGCTTTTTCAAATCCGAGTCTTTGGGTTCTTTTGGCTTGGATGGACTTTTGCCGGCCTTGGGTTGGGTTGGAGCCATTTTGGGAGGTGTAGTGATCAGGTTCTTTGAGTGTGATGGGTGTTGGAAAAGTAGAGTGAAGCTGAGAGAGAAGAAGAAGAGGAAGAAGGAAAAAAAGAGAGAGAGAGAGAGAGAGAGAGAGAGAGAGAGAGAGAGAGGACGAGTTTTTATGACACTCGTGGACTTAAGCAAACAATGTCTCTTCTCTCAATTTATATGAACAGATACATTTCAATATTTGATCTCTTCTATATATTAATCTATCGAAATCGGGGTATATGAACCATCAAATAATAATAATAATAATAATAAAAAACCATCTAGAAGTGTTCAGAAGAATCCACACTTTGTCTTCACTCGAGATTCTTGACTGGATGTAAAAAGATAGGAGGCAGACAGAGTCGAGGGTTTTCCTTCTCCCACTACATACAATTAGCACTAGAATGTGTCAACCAGAGTAAGAACTCACCTCTTTGGCACCATCATAGCCTAACCAGGCTCTGTACAGTTTCTCCGCGAATTCGGAGTTAAACATAAACGTTGTGTTGTATATAATATCATTATGTTGACCCCAGCTCCAAATGCTGTTAAACCCAGCGTTGACCTGGCCAGGTTCACCCGGGTTGGCGCGGCGGTTCAATTCCTCGGGGTCCCATTTGGCGTCATGGTACACTGGCTGAGGGATCTGGACGGTCTTCAAACCATAGTACAGAGCCCAGGATATAGGGGACATTTCGGATGCGAGTCCAACCCCGGATTGGACCTTATCCTTATGCAACAGCCCGAGAAGTCGCGCTGAGATACGAGACATTGCCACGACAGCTGCCCAGCGTGGAGTCTCTTGATCTTGAGGGAAGTTGAAGACACGATCACGGAAAGGCCAGTCCGTACCGACAGGGTTGAAATGGGGCAGCCAGGTAATCAAATCGGCTTCTTCACCCACACCCCAGCTCCCTGGTTCATCTTCCGGGCGTGGCACAGGGGGGTTCATGGCTTGTCCTTCAATGTCGATCCCTTCTGCGGGGCGAGGGCCCCAAACACTGTTGCTGTCATGGCCAGGCATTTCCTGGTCCACCTTCTTCATGAACTCTTCCCAGGTGCCATGGACAGCAGGGATATAGAAGTGGGAGTTACGCTCCCATAGATACTTGCGTGGCTGCTGTTTCGCAAACTCGGTCGCCTTGTGCAAAAGGTCGTACATGTGGCCGGTGTATCGCGAGTCCATCTCGAACTGCCAGACGTAGTCGTACTGAGGGTGTAGTCGTGAGAAGATCTGCGTGGGCTGGAAATACTGTAATATCGCTCTATTAGAATGTCAGCAGGGCAAGTATCCAGGGCAAGCTCTAAGGGCAAACACATACACATGGACTTCAATCCCAGGATACCAATCCTTCAACATCTCCGCGTTAAACCATACCGCCAGACTGCGCAGCTCCCGTGGCAAATGTTTCGCATTGAATGCCTTCCAGGCGGCGTGATCATCCCTTTTAGGCAATTTCTTGCCCTGGGAGTCAATCAGAAGAATAAGCTCATATTCCGCACCCGAATAGAGTGACAACTCCATCAGCATAGATCGAATGTGATACAAGTCGTTCTCGGTATATTTCATTCCGATCCAAGAGCGTAGAATAACAGCTGTCCGGGGCTGGGTGTCAGTTCCGTTCAAGGGCTCGTGAGGCTGCACATCCGAATCCAGTGACTTGTACAGAGCGAATATCTTCCCTTCGGATGGTTGCGAGCGATATCGAACGCTATTGCGCTGCAGACACTCATATTGCAAATGGGCCCAGTCCACCTGTTCCCAGTCTATTTCGGCAGCCTCGTTGGAACCGAATGTACCATTCCAATTATGGAGGGTGGTATCGTTGCCTTCAAGGTAACCATATGCACCGTATCGGGAGTAGCGATCAGCACAGAGACTCTTGTTCAGATTCCACGACTCATACGATCCAAATATGGGAGTTGGGAAATCTAGTCTCTAATAATTAGTTCCCCGTCGACTCCCGAAATATTCCCCTGCGCACCTGAAGTATTCCAGCGAAACCCGCTCATCATCATATCTTCATCTTTGCGACTCAGAAGTCGTCCTTGGGGTCCAATGCATGGCTGGTAAGGTCCCTTTGACTTCGACTTCCATTCTACACTATCATAGTGTGGATAGGGGTCATTGATCACTTGAGCTGAAATTCGAGATTGACCGGCGTAATCGCTCGGGAATGGATCAACGGATTGTTCTGCAGCGCTGATACAGATCAGAACGGAACTAGTAAGGGGTAATAGAGAGGGATCTGCAATTACTTGGACAGCTTCACTCTCAATGGGACTACTATAGCTTCTCTGGAATAAGGAATTGTGAAGAACACGACCAGGAACAAGGCGATAGCAACGCCCCTGAGAGAACCGAAAGACAAAGACCGGAAGAAATCCATTAGAATCTGCGAAATCCAAATTAATTTGGGAGCCTCGCAAGTTTTGTCTCGAGAACTGCCCCAGTGCTAGTGGCTTGGCTTTCCTCTGTGTTTTTGGCCAATCGTAGAGAATAATGGAGACTGCCATGCCGAGAGGGCCGAGAGGTCCGAGCAGTAGAGAATATTTAGTTAACTAGTTAGTTAACGTAGTAGTTAACTAAATAACTGTTATGCCTTTTGCTGTTGGCCTGTTTTTTTAGGGTTAGTAGGTTAGTAGGTTAGTAGGTTAGTAGTTTAATAGATTAATTTTCTATATTCGGATCCTCCCGGATCTGCTGTTTATCTTTTATGTTGATCCTTTTTAGCCCTACTTTTATACCTAAAAGGAAATTCAAGACAGAATATGTACTCGTCTTGATAGGGATATCACTATGTACTCAAATACTAAAACAAGACCGAATACAAACATCCATGGGTAACTCCAATCGCCCAATCCGATACGAAAAATGCACACCAAACAGGCATTCCAATATGGTTACACGTATCTCCAGAATCCTCATGGGATTTCAACTAGTCAGTCGCAGTTCGTCGACCCCATCCACTGAAGAATCCCCCACCGCCATTGCTGGGCGGTGGTGTCCCACCTGTCTTCGGGGCTTCGATGGGAGATTTATTCGCCAGGCTGATCCGCGACTGCGAGAGTCCAACAAAAGAATGACGGTTTTCAGGATTGGCCTGGGAGGACTTGATCATTTTCCGGAATGAATCCAACTTGCCCTTGACTTCCTCAAGCTCTTGCCTAGCAACCGCCTCTGCCGTTTTAGCAGTAACCAACTCCATGAGCAACGTCTCTTCGGCGGGTTTGTTACCCTCCGTCGACAAAACGCTCTGCAGACCCAGGCTGCTTGTCCGTCTGTTATATGTGGGGGTTTTTGTGGAGTTGGTGCGGGCTAGCTTAAACTCGCGTAGCCCACTAGTGGGAGATTGAGACTCGCTCGAGTCTGCCGCAGAGGATGTTGTATCTAGCGGTGTTTCGGATATAGGAGTCTTAAGGGTACGCAGCTCCCGGTTCATGCGCTCGAGTCGCTGTCGTTCCCGATAACCGTCTTGAATCCGGCCCCGGGCTTCCCGCAATTGCTCCTTGAGGGACGAGTTCTCCTGTTCAAAATCGTCGATGCGCCGTGTGAGGTTCAAGCATCGACCGGCTTCCACCTCGTGCATTTCCTTCCATCGAGTAACATCGTCATTGAGCTGAAGCTTGGTCTGAGTGATTGAGATACGCTTCGGTTTGACCGATTCAAAACGTGTTTGAGCTTTCGCTATTAATTCGGTCGGTTGGGTCTCAGTCGGCTGTTCCCTGATTTGGTTCAACAGCTCCTTGGCCAGGACATGGTCTTCCTCCCGCTCTTCTCTCTCCTGTTGCAGTTCGCGGGTGAGATTAGCCTGTTGGCGCTGGAGATCGCTGAGCGCCATCAAGAGTTCTTCAATCTGGGTATGGAGGTCGCGGTCTTTGTGATGTGAAGACATGTTGGATTTCACGCGCGACTTTTGACTATCCACGCTAGCTGCTGCTGTTGATAGTTCAGTAGCAGCAGTACTCGCGTCAGACGTAGTCTCAACGGAATTGAGAGTGGAAGTCAGGCTCTGCTTGGAGGGAGAGCGACGAATGGTACTGTTCTGACGTGACGGGCTAGTATTCGGGTTGAGTGACTTGACCGAATTGTGAGAGTTTGACGAGCCAGCCCATAGTCGTCCAAGGAAGCCAGAGGCCGTTGCCTGCATCTGCGGAAAGGAAGGTCTGGATGGTGAACCTTTAGATTGGTGGTAGCTGGCTTCAAGGGTCTGGAGACTCTCGTTCGTCACGAGAGAGGTGAGAGACACGAAATCATTGACGAGATCATCGGCATTGAAAGCGTATCTGCATATCACGGGTTAGCGGAGTTCTTTGTTTCCAAGTTTTGCTTCATGCGATGCCCGAAACTTACGTGTCCCACAAGCTTCGAGATAATAACAGTTGCATCACGTCCTCAAATTCGGTGCAAGCCAAAATTCTCTTCTCGTTGCGCTGCATCAGGGAAAGTGCAACTCGCATCAAAGTCTCGCATGCGCCTTCCAAAAAAATAACATCATAAATTCGGAGAAGCATCGGCAACGGACAGGCTACCGCAAAGAATGATAGGAACCACTGCGATACGTAGACCGGCTCAACGTGCAGTGCTTCTAGGTGTTGGAACAGGACCGGCCTGTGCCGTGCTAGAAGATTTTGGAACTGATAAACATGAAGGTGGAGACCCGAGAGATCTGGAAGATAGCAAGTTCGGAGGTTGTAGTGATCCATGAGGCTACAATACGTGAGGCATCAGTACGACTTATCCAAGTTAGATCATTGTCCAAGGAGACTTACCGGACAAGGACACAAAAGGCCTCTGCATCTGTCATATGCATGAGCAGAGGGCCTACCACAAATCCGAGACCTTGACAGTAGCCAATCTTGGTATCATAAAGACTGAAGCATCGCAACACCCGGCCGAGCATTTGTTGACCCTCGCCGTTAGGGTCGCGGAACATTTCAACATTGGGAAAGCTGCGACCAATATCTTTTCCAATTAGCCCATCGTACGGACTGGTTTCACCCGAAAGTCTCTGGAATTCATTCAACAGAGTAGGATCGCGGGCTCCCGCTAGGCTAGGCCACACCACTCCTCGCAATGGGGGAGGCACACCCCCTTGAATCTTATTCGAGGTCAATGTCGGCAAACGCTGAGCAGTCTGGTGGTAATCGGCAACGAGTGCAGCCCAAAACTCCAACTCGGTCATTGGGGGAGGGGGTAATTGCGAGTATCGCAGCTCTGCCCGAGCGGGATCCCTAATGAGTCGCTTGATATGGTGTAGTGACTCAGAGCGGGACTGCCGCTGGTGTATTTTGTCATTAGGAGCCTCGGGTATCCGAGATTTGGGGTTGGTCGCCAAAGCATTATTTTCTTGTTCGAGTCGAGCGAGGAGCAGGGCCGTGGACTAAAATTAGGTCAAGAATGTTAGCACCCGTTCTAGAATTCCGCAGCTTGTCACTTACTTCATCGGACCCCTCCCCACGCGGTTCTTGTTCTTCTGTCTTATCAAGGTTCTCCCAATCCACCTCATTGTCAAACATCTCGCCTGTCTGTCTCTCCCTGTCCGCGCCTGGGGTTTCGGGAGTGGGGGTGGTCCTCGCCGCGTCCTGTAGTGGCACCGGTCCAAATGACTCCTCACTCTCCTTCTCGAGATGGCTCATCTCCACTGGGGTTGGAGGGATGTCAAGGGTGCGCCAATCCGGTTGGGTGTGCTCTGAACTGGACTGATTATCGGATAACGCGACGGTGACCATTGAGTCGTGGTTAGGCGCGTGCCTAACGCTGGGAGATGCTGGCTCGGAAACTTCCATTGTGACGCGACAGAAAACAGAGTATGTTATTCGAAGGGTGAAGGATGTAGACGCGTTATTGTTGGCAATCTTGATATCGGAGGATAGCAGGGTTATTTCAGGTGGATTTTCAACTGCATAGCTATGCACTTCCCAAGTCCGAGTATTCAAGAAAAACCAATTCCTTTCCAGCAGAAGCGGGACCTGGGTATGACTTTAGACTTGTATCCAGTACAAGAAGAAAAGGCTGGAGAAAGGGAAAAGAAAAAAAAAAAGGGAGTCAGGAGAGATCCCACCTATTTCGTTAGCCCCCCCTTTAGCTTTCCCCTCGTGGAGTCTCGGCCCCGTCGATCATCCTCATACACCGACTGTTTGACCATTGAAATAGATAGATTATGGAATCTTGGACTAATACGGAGTATTATGACTATATTGTAATTACTTTTATATCAAATATAAGATAATTCGAATGCTATTTCATATTCAGCGTTCCCCCACATAAACCGAAATTGCTATCGGAGGGATTTCGAGTACATTGCATACATTGCACTAGTACATGTACTATATAGTACGGAGTACATAGTACTAGTATGCTGGAAATTATGATGAGCATCTCTCGCGCATTACTTTGACTGCATATTACCTGCAGGTACGAAGTACAGCCACCCATTTTTAGAGGATTAAAGGTCAGAAGGGGAACTGTGATTATACCTTGTATCTTTGATACACCTAGGTGCTCATCTGTAATCTTCCCTAGTTTTTATTGGTTAATACTTTAAATTAGGCGGATTTTATTGGTGGAACCCCTTAGCTGATATTGAAATACCATTACCACCCCCTGACTTCAATGTTGTCCGTCTCAACTCAATATTGAGGCTGGCCAACGTTCTTGGACTTCGAGAGCATCATTAATTAACTTGAAGAACTTATATACAGACTCAATTTCTACCCTCTACTCTGTGCTACCCCTTGGGCTCGCACTGTCAACTCGTGATCCACAGAGTGTGGCCCATGCGGTCCGCCTGTCAAAGCTAGGAGGGTTTCCAACCCACTTTTCGAAAATTCGAGGAATTTCTCGGACTCCAATGTTGCACGGAGTAGTATAAATCAGCCAGTCGCCGTTATTCAGGACAGCGTGACCCCCGGCGGATTTTATATTTGATTTGCCAGGCGGTTGGGTTATTTCTGCGACAACTACATATATATTTTCGGAGTGGTCTTGATGCTTGAATCCGCTAAAAAAGGAACCTGGGAAAGTAGAACCCGAGTTACAGCATGCTTTATTTAAATCAATGGCCATTACTATAATCGTTCATTGTATCGCTGTTGATTACTATACATACATTGTACTCACAGTCACACAAAGGGTTATATATGACCCCGCGGCTAGGTCTATCTGCACTACTTTTACTACAGACAGTACGGAGTACTATACAAGATAAGCGTGGAAACTTCTTTATGCATTCCTTCTGATGAGTAGTCCACCCAGCGTATAATCACTCACTTTGGACCATGCTTGGTACAGCATAAATTGACATACACTGCGCATAAAGAAGAGGAAGATAGCTCAAGCCTCATGTGTTGAAGGGGGGAAGAAATAGAATTCAGCCAGATCTGAGATTTGAAGGAATCTACGCTGATTTTACCGGCTAAACTATATTTAGAGCTTTGTTATTCGCGCTAACTTCAACCATGACATTTGAGTAAAAGAAGACAATGGATCTGTCTTTTCAGGGATATTACAGTTCCACATATAGATATCTGACTCTATCTGACTCTATCTCATGATTCTATAAATTGACGTGAAGATGCACATGCAGAGTGAGGGGAAGATTGTTTTTTCCGTTTGTTTGTGAATTTCCCGTTTGGGGCGCGTTTGCAGGCGGTGAAGGAAGAATGATGATCCGAGTGGCTAAAACTGCCCACCGCCCCCTGTCAGTCGCGACTTCCCCGGGCAAAAAAAACAACAGGTCCCCCTCCGCGTATTCTCTCTCTCTTCTCTTTTGCTTCTCTCTTTACCCTTTTCCGGCTTGAGCATGCCGGAGCTTGATTGATCCGCTCTTTGAAATTAAAAGATAGCTTCATTCGTTTGCTTCAACTTCGAGGACTTGGACTCCTTTTCCCCCATCGCGCTCTATTGCGCTCCATCTGTTTACTCGTATTGATCATGGACGACTCCTCCATTATGGAAGACTCGGTCTTCGAGGATGACGGAGGCAGCTCTGACTTTGCTCCCGAACCTGCACCGGTATGAACTCACTCCAATAGGCCAGCATCAGTCTCAACTTTGATTACTGACATTATGCGTCCTCTAGAAACCCAAAGCCAAGGCTGCTCCTAAGAAAGCTGCCGCCAAACCTGCGGCCAAAAAGACTACACAGACCACACTAAAGACCAAGCCTGCTGCAAAGGCAGCTGCTACGAAGAAGAAGGCCAAGGCCGACAGTGAAGACGAAATGTCCGATATTCAAATGTCCGATGATGATTCTCTACTCTCCCGCACTCCTCCCAAGGCTAAGAAAACGGCTGCTCCTAAGAGAGCTGGCTCAAAGCCTCTGGCCGATGTCGAAAATGAGTCTCATGGGGGAGACGCTGCTGCTGATAGCGCGAGCAAGAGTGGAAATGCATCAGAGAAGTACCAGAAAGTAAGTCGCCGCATCGCTTCTAGCGTAACATAGTCTTAGCCGGGACACTAATCTCTATTCTTTAATACAGCTCACCCAACTCGAGCACATTATCAAACGTCCCGATACCTACGTTGGATCCACCGAACGCACCACACAGCAGATGTGGGTTTACAACTCCGGAACCGAGTCGATGGAGTTCCGCGATGTCTCTTTCGTCCCTGGTCTCTACAAAATCTTTGACGAGATTGTGGTCAACGCCGCCGATAACAAGCACAACGATTCAAGCATGAACGAGATTCGGATCACGATTGACCGCGATGCCGGTGAAATCAGCGTCTGGAACAACGGACGTGGTATTCCCATCGAGATCCACTCCAAAGAAAAGATCTACGTGCCCGAACTTATCTTCGGCCATCTGCTCACTTCTTCGAACTACGACGATAGTCAACAGAAGGTGACTGGAGGTCGCAACGGTTTCGGTGCCAAGCTTTGTAATGTTTTCTCGACAGAGTTCACTCTCGAAACCCAGGACTCCCGCCAGAAGAAGAAGTACAAGCAAACCTGGACTGAGAACATGACGAAGATGGGCAAGGCAAAGATCACAGATGCCAAGGGAGATGACTACACCAAGGTCACTTTCAAGCCAGACTTTGCCAAATTCGGCATGGAGGGCATCGACGATGATTTCGAATCCCTTGTCAAGCGCAGAGTCTATGATTTGGCGGGTACGGCCGGTGTTGCTGTCAAGTTAAACGGCACACGTATCCCCATTCGTAATTTCCGAAAGTACATGGAGATGTACACTAAAGCCATTCGCAAGGAGCGCGGTGATGATGGTCCTCCCTCAAAGGATGAAATTATTACCTGCAGCCCCGATCCCCGATGGGAGATTGGTTTTGCTGTTTCAGACGGTTCGTTCCAGCAAGTCTCATTTGTAAACTCGATCGCGACAACCTCGGGTGGAACGCACGTCAACTACATCGCCGATCAGATCTGTACCCGCTTGGCCGACCAAGTGAAGAAGAAGAACAAGTCTGGGGCAACTTTGAAGTCGGCACAGATTCGGAACCATATCTTCATTTTTGTGAAGGCCTTGGTTGTCAACCCAGCCTTCACCTCCCAGACCAAGGAGCAGTTGACGACAAAAGCTAGTCAGTTTGGTAGCAAGTGTCCCCTTGATGAAGATTTCTACAAGAAGGTGTTGAAGACAGAGGTTATGTCAAATATTCTGCACTTTGCGGAGCAAAAAGCCGATCAGATCTTGAAGAAGGGTGATACTGGTCGGCGCACGCGTATGAACAATCCAAAGTTGGTCGACGCCAACAAAGCTGGTACTAGGGAGGGTCACCACTGCACCCTTATTTTGACTGAGGGTGAATCAGCCAAGGGTTTGGCCATGGCAGGCAGAGCGGTTGTTGGACCAGACTTGTTTGGTGTTTTTCCCCTGCGCGGAAAGCTTCTTAACGTCCGCGATGCTTCTTTCGACCAAATTTCAAAGAACGTGGAAATTCAAAGCATCAAGAACTTCATTGGTCTGCAGCACAAGAAGGAGTACACTGATACCAAGGGCCTGCGATATGGCCATCTCATGATCATGACTGATCAAGATCACGACGGTAGTCACATCAAGGGTTTGCTCATCAATTTCCTTCAAGCCCAGTTCCCCAGCTTGCTCAAGATTCCTGAGTTCCTCATTGAGTTTATCACTCCTATCATCAAGGTTTGGAAGGGTGACCCGAAGAACCCGACCAAGCAGAAGTCGTTCTTCACCATGCCCGAACATGATGAATGGCGTGAAGCTCACCAACACGAACGTGGCTGGGAACACAAGTACTACAAGGGTTTGGGAACCAGCACCACGGAAGATGCACAGGTCTATTTCCGCGACCTCGATCGCCATCTCAAGGAGTTCCACACCATGCAAGATGGTGAAGCTGGGCTTATTGAGCTGGCTTTCTCCAAGAAGAAGGCGGATGAGCGTAAAGAGTGGCTTCGACAATACAAACCTGGCACATTCCTGGACCATTCGGTGGCGAAGATTACATACACCGACTTCATCAACAAGGAGCTCATCCTGTTCAGTATGGCAGATAACCAACGTTCGATTCCTTCCGTTGTCGATGGTTTGAAGCCAGGACAGCGCAAGGTGCTTCACACTTGTTTCCGCCGCAACCTAAAGAAGGACATGAAGGTGGTTGAGCTGGCAGGTCATGTATCCGGAATGACAGCCTACCATCACGGTGACGTCTCCCTGCAGCAGACTATTGTTGGTCTTGCTCAGACCTTTGTTGGCTCCAACAACATCAACTGCCTGGAGCCCAGTGGAAACTTCGGTAGTCGACTTCAAGGTGGTGGCGATTGTGCCAGTGCTCGTTACATCTACACTCGCCTGTCTCCCTTTGCACGCAAGATTTTCCACGCGGCCGATGAACCCCTACTAACGTACAACGAGGACGATGGCAAGAAGATTGAGCCCGAGGTCTTTATGCCTATCGTCCCGATGATTTTGGTCAACGGTGCGGATGGTATCGGAACTGGTTGGAGTTCTTCTATCCCCAACTACAATCCTGAGGATGTTGTGAACAATCTCAAGCGCCTGATGGCTGGCGAGCCTACTGAGCCAATGCAGCCGTGGTTCCGTGGCTTCACCGGTGAGGTTGTAGCTGTGGGTGGGGATCGATTCAGATTCAGCGGTATCATCAGGGAATGTGGTGACAAGGAGGTCGAGATCACCGAATTGCCTATTCGATCCTGGACGCAGGATTTCAAGGACAAGCTAGAGGAAATCATCAAGGCTGAGAAGGTGCCATCCTTCATCAAGGATTACAGGGACTACAACACCCACACCAAGGTCCACTTCATCATTCAACTTGATGAGAAGCACATGAAGGTTGCTCTGACTGAAGGATTGGAAGAGAAATTCAAGCTGACCAAGACGATTGCAACAACCAATCTGGTGGCTTTCGATCCCGAGGGCCGCATCACCAAGTACGCCACCGTCGATGACATTCTCAAGGAGTTCTTTGTCGTCCGTCTCAAATATTACGAGCGACGCAAGCAGTTCCAACTTGCCGACCTACAGAGAGATCTGGAGAAACTGAGCAACCAAGCTCGCTTCGTGCAGATGATTATCGATGGCAAATTGGTCATCTCCAAGAAGAAAAAACCTGTTCTAATCACCGAGCTAAAGGAAAAGGGCTTCAAGCCAATTGCTAAGGTGGCCGAGGCCCCCAAAATGGGTGAAGATGAGCCTGTGGTAGAAGAAGGAGAAGAGGAGTCGGATGACAATGACACTCAAACACTATCCAGCTCATTTGACTACCTTCTGGGCATGCCTATGTGGTCGCTGACCCAAGAGCGAGTAGAGAAGCTCCGCCGCCAGATCGGTGACAAGGAAACAGAGGTCGACGTCTTAATTAAGCTGTCCAAGGAGGACATTTGGACCCGTGATTTGGACGAGTTCATCCAGGAGTGGCGCTTCCAGCTTGAAGATGAGGACCGTCGAGCCCGCAAGGTGGCTGGTCTGGGCCGTCGCGTCTCGGCCAAGCTGGCTACTGGTGGTGGTCGCGCTGCGGCTTCGCGCAAGCGTAAGGCTGCTAACGGCGATGATCCAGATGACGAAGACTTTGGGGCCCCTAAGACGAAGAAGGCCGCCGCAGCCAAGAAAAAGGAGCAGCCCAAAAACAGCTTGATGAATTTCCTCAGTAAACCTCCGAGCAAACCAAGCCCATCCGCTGCGGCAGATGGATCGGACGATGAATTCGACATGGACATGGAGGTACTTCCGAAGAAGAGCCGTGCTGCATCAAAGCCTAAGACTCTGCCTAAAGAAGAAGATGACTTTATCGACATCGACGATGTTCCCCAGACCTCACGCGCATCAGCTCAGCCAGCTGACGACCCGATGGACGTGGATGTGGATGAGGCGCCAAAGCCCAAACCAGCAGCCAAGGCAGCGACCAAGCCGGCCGCTAAACGAGGACCTAAGCCCAAGGCCAAGGTCGAAGAGGACTCGGATGACGATTTCTTGGAGATTGCCAACGAGGTTCCCAAGCCCTCAGCACAGTCTTCTCGCGCTCGCAAACCTGTGAAGTACTCAGCACCTAGCGATTCTGACAGTGACAATGGTGATGATCTTCTTGGAGACGTTAGCATGATGGTCAAAGGCATTGGTGGCGACTCTGGCGCCGATTCTCGACAGCTCTTCTCGGAGCGCCCACGCTCGGAAAGCAGTGCCAGCGTGAAGACTGCCGCGAAATCCTCTAAGGTCAACGACGATTTTGATCCGGATGAGACTGACTACAGCAAGCTCATTCCTCAAAACTCCCCTCGGCGCTCTATTCAAGTCAAGCCCAAGGACGTCAAGCTCGACGACAAGGATGAAGACGATGAGGAGGACCAGCCAGTCAAGCCAACTGCTCGGGCCAAGGCTGGGCCAAAGGCCAAAGCTGCTCCCAAGGCTGCCGCCAAGGTTGTAGAGGTCGACGACGATGATGACGAGGAGGAGGATGAGCCGATCAAGCCGACTGCTCGGGGTAAAGCTGCGCCCAAAGCCAAGGCTGCTCCAAAGGCCGCTGCCGCCACCTCGGCAACAAAGGCGCGTGGTCGCCCCAAGAAAGAGCCAGCTCCTAAACCCGCCCCCAAGTCTGCTCCCCCGACTTTATCCCCGGCGGCCAAGGCCTATGCTTCTAAGCAAGTCAAGACAGGCAAGAAGATTGCGGATGATTACTCGGAGGATGACATCGACGCAATGGCTAACGACATTTTGGATTCTCCAGCGGGAAAAGTGAATGCGGATATCTCGGAGGATGACGAGCCCGCTCCTGCCCCCCGCCGCGCTGCTGCAGGCCGTCCTGCTCGACGTGGCGCCGCACAGCAAAAGAAGTCCTATGTCATTGAGGATGACAGCGAAGAAGAATCGCCCGATGATTTTGATGAAGACGAAGACGAGAGCGACTAAGTAGTGAAATAGTGAGGGCCAGGAGGCCCATTTGCGATGTTGCCTTGTTTTGCAATGCTCTCTATTGTGTTTTTATTTTCTTTCATTTCCATGTCTTAGTTTGATATTTTATGGAGATCTGGCAGAGCCAGTGCATGCAAGGCGAATATGAGATGTTTTTAATTTTAAATTTCTCGTAAATCTTTCAGTGGCTTCTACTACGTAGTATCTAATGTTCTGGAGTTGAAGACCATTCAGATTATACGACAAATGCGGTTGTAGGCAGTAATGCTGGTAAACAAGGTACATAGACATAGGGCAAGAATTCATAGGATACATGTAAGAGCTCCAGTTTCCATTTAACACGTAACACCGTCCAGTCTAACCCATTGCCCGTCATAAAAATCATTCTCAAGGAAAACCAGCTGGGCAAGTTGCATTGTAGCCTCGGACAGGCTGTTTGAAACTGCCCAATGTCAACTAGTCCATCAAAATCCTCAATTCTGTTTCATGCGAATCAAATAAAAGGAACACTGACTTGGACAAGCAAACCTTCAACTCCAAGTGAAGTCATCAAATCAGACAAAGTTCCTCACAAAATGCATCCATCAGCTGCGAGACCCATTAACGCCATTCCCATGTCAAATTTGCAGCGCAATCGGTCATCAAAGCGAAGCTCGACGACGCTTACGGCTACGAAACTCGTCACCATTGAGAGAGCGAGAGCCGGGAGGCGAGGTTAACTCGTCATCGTCCATGTCGGTCTCGGCTCCGGTGCTTTCGAGCTCATTCATGTGCAGACGAAGAAGAGCTTCAGCAGCCTTTACCTCACGGGTAAAATGAGGCGACCTCTGAGGACGCGCAGCTCGGGGCTTCCGGCTGGGGTATTTCTTAGTCTGAGACGCGGGACTTGTAGAACCGTCCTTGCCAACCGAAGCTCCAACAAGAGTCTTCCTGAGAGGGGGTCCACGGTAATCTTCATCGTCATCGTCGTCCATTTGCCAATCATCGTCCGAGTCAGTTAGGTCGTCATAGTCGCTTTGCATAGCAACCGCCTCCGAAGCAACGTTGGTGGGCTCGTCGAGACCAGCCACCTTGTCATCCACCGGAGGGGAGTTTGGAGTGGAATACATGTTGGATGAGCCATCACTCTCGGTGTCACTGTCGCTGATACCGCCAGGGACATTCTCCGGGCGCATAGCATGTGAGATAGCACAGAGGATGGCTCGGGGTGATTCGACCCGGGAGCGAGGGATAGCGTTAGAGCTGCGCGGGGGGTTGATGGGCGTGAAGGTAGACATGGACGACTGGCTCTTGGGCGACATGTAGTAAGGCTCCATAGAGGAGTCCCGGGCACTGGGGTTACTCTCAGCGTATTTGGTACGTGGAATCTTGAGCGGAGGAAGTGTCAGGGAGGAGTCTTGTCGGCCGAATACTCCCATACCATGGAGAAGGGTATGTGTTGAGGAAGGTGCATTGATGGCGGGAGGGCTGGCTCCGGCACTAGACTTCATCTCCAAAGAGCGATAGTAGTTGGAGAGACTGGTGGCACGATGGACGATCTCTGGGGGGATGACCATGCGGCCATGAGTTTTGCGGTCCGTTGGGGGGATGCACATGGCCGGGAATTCTGTGCCAAACAGTGGAGTCAGGGCGTAGCGGATTCTCCAGCAGAAGGTGGCTGCCATGGCTTTGGCGGCTTCATATGGCATCCAGTATCCTATGTGAAAAGCAAAAATAGGTATTAGATCTAGCTACCCAAGGAATCGGTGTTTATGAGAAGGGTATAAAGAGCTTACCTTGAGCAGAAAGTGCCCCGCCGGTGATGCTGTGGCAGATATCCCGGAGGCCAGGGTTCTGGTTTAGCATCTTGCCTGGGGTGGTCTATAACACGTTAGAAATTACGAGTATACGAAAGAGCTACCTTGTGGACTTGCCTTGGAGTAGCCATTGCATTTGAACAGGTGTGTAATCCGAACGATGCCAATGTTGTAGTCCCACATAACATGCCATTCCTTTTCTTCGCCGGGGATTTGGAATGTGTATTGAAAGACTAGATGGAAAAGTCAGTTGTGAATATCAAGGCAGGTTCAACGGCCCGTACCATGGAAGCTATCTCTACCGGTCTTCTCTTGGAAGGTTTTCTTGTCGCTGGCATAAGGGATCTGGCGAGGATAGTCGGCAATGTTGCCAAAGGGACGTAGTGAGAGTTCTCGATGAGCCTTCTCGAGCTCGGCATCTCTTTCCTCACAAGGAGGATAGCGGCACTCGCCCTGGATCTTGCCGCGGCGAAATACCGGGGCGTCCTTGGCCATCTTCTGCCGTTTCTCACGTGAGACAGGGAAGGACGGATGAGGATTTTGCCTTTCGGGCTGGGGATTCAAAAGGGATTTGATAGATAGCATTAAGATGTTCAAGTGCTATCCTTGAAGAAGAGTTGAAGAAGTACGAAGTCTCCGGGGGAAAGAAGGAGCTTAATGTCTCTTGGAACAAGAGGAGCTTTCCAGAACTGAAAAGGACAGAGAAGGTCAAACATGCAAGAAACAAAGTAAAGAAAGACAATCCAAGACCTTTGTTCGAAGGTTTGTTCCGTACAGTTTCTAGAGGTGAGTAAGGTGAGTAAGGTGAGTACAGGCTGTTCAAGCTGTTTGTTGGCAAAACTTTCGAGGAGACAAGAGGCAGCGGTGAATAGAGAGATGAACTCGGTCTGACACGAGGGAAATGGGCTTCACCGGTACTTTCTATACCTCCCTTTCTATATCTCTCATAATCACAAGGGTCCTTGAAGTTGGACGAGTCCACGGTTTATCCGCGTGGGAGAGTTCCCAATGATCTTCGACTTTGGACTGATATGATGCAGTGTTGATTTCCATGCCCCTGGAAGCAATTAACAAAAATACACAGAATTTGAGACCTGTGTCCCACATCTTCTCGAGGCATAGCCTGTTTCACATTCACAACTGCGACTACCCAACTTACCTCCAAAATCTCTGAGATCAATGAAAGAGAACCGTTTCAGAGACCATGTGGATATCCTGGAATCCCTTTTGGAAACGCAGAGAGTCACCGCTGCATGCAAACAGCCTGTTGTGGCACGATGGTACGTACAAAGGCCTACTATATCATATGATATACTAAGAATGCCCTAATATCCCAGGGTAGAGAGCTCAATTGTCCCACCATCTGTCATTTCTTCAGAATCTTATCGAAGAACCCATGCCAGATCGTCCTTGGCATTGGACTAGAGACAGAGTACTGCAGCAACCGGAGCATTAGGACACCAGTTTAATGGCCCAATAAGAAGTTACATACATGGTGGCTCGACAGGATGAGCATCAAAGAGGTCTCAGATCCACGGCAAGCTGCAGGGCGACTTACTCCTTGTATAACGGAAAGCTGCATTACCTAGCGAGTCCGCGAAGTGCATCTGAGAAAAGCTGTGCTGCACAGATAAACTTCTGACATCAAAGACTCTGGGAAAGAGTGACAGGGATCTTCTGGGTGCCACGCTCCCATGCCTATATAGTGTGCACTAGGCTGTACAAGTCTATATATTTGATAGATGGGGTAAGGCTAAATTGATACAGATGCTAATCTTGTTAGAAAGGATTGCAGTGGTTCGTTGCTATTGAACACAGCTATGTACTTCACTTCACTCCTCTTTTTTCCCCATCTTGATTGAATGCCTATTCTAAGTCTTTGGACTTTCGACTAAACCGCTGATTGAGGGCGTGCATATAACAGAGACATGGGCTTTCCGGAGGCACAAGAGACATAATAACGACTTCAAAGAACTTTCCATGCATCCTTCTATGCAGTAGTCCGACACGTTGGTGGCTGTTAGAGCCCACTTTTCCTGTCCGTATCTTTTTTCTTTTCTCTTCTTGAACTGACTTATACCATAGTGTCACACTGACTTCTCCCAGTCCGTTTTGCAACCCGTTATTGTACCCACCTGCCCGTTCTAGTGTAGTCTACGTAAGACTTCCAACAGGTACAAGGGGTCCATCCGCCAATCGGTGCCGGACCGGGGCAGCATTATAGAGCACCGCAGAAAATGGTGCATGTAGACGCCGGCAGGACGCTATGCAATCTGGTCAGAGACTGTAAAGGTCGAGGACTGAAGTATCAACTAGATGTCAACACAACTGGGCTAGTTTTCGAGGGGTTTGGGGGGGTGAATAGGCTCAATTGCATTGGAGTCGGTCTGCAAAGAGTCCCAACAGCCGAGACGGGGAGAGCCCAGAAACGAGGACTGGTTTCCAATGTCTTAGACACTCTGGTGCTGGCTAAACATTCTCTATTGAACCCCAAAGAGCGGTAAACCCGGACATGCGTGTCCCTCATCTGCGACGCGTCTCAGATCCCGGGCTTCTGGAAAAGGGGCAAGAAGCCATGTCTCAATTGGGATGCTGCTGTTGGTGTTTAGGCCTTTCTCAAGCGACTATTTTCCTTCCCTATTCATTTCCATAAAGTATAATCGAGCCTCTTAGTAACATTGACTCTTTCAGGTTGCCCTTGATGGTTTCCTCTTTCCACATGGTTATCAAGAAGTCGACAGACTCACGATGAGTTCAGATCAGAGCTGAACAGCTCTTGAATATGCTGTATCATAACAGTAAGGTCTCAACAGTGGACGAGAAATACAAGAGGCATCATGTCCATATGAGCCTGCAAGACTCGATACTGAATCCAAGTTCCAACCAGATACAAGACTCACTTCTATGACAAAGAGGTCCAGACCTTGACCCGTTGAATACAGAATGAAAACCGGACCCGAACCCCCACTTCATTCAAGACGCTTGAGATTCACAAGTTACCCCTCACCCGCAGGGATCAGACAACAGTCCGGAATCTGTACCACAGCCCTCGAATCCGGGGTATATGGGGGAGGTGAAGGGAAAACACAGGTCCGAGCACGACTGAACAAGGCAAGTCTTCGAGGGAGAGGGGAAGTACAATGAAAGGGAAAACAGAATCATCACAGGCTGGCCCGAATCGCGATGCGGCGAATAGGGAGTCGGGTCAGTGGACCGGGATGAAACTCAACGGCTGCCTTGCACTGTTGGGTGATCAAGGCCGCTTGCATGGAATTGCGAGCAACTACCCAAGTGGGTTGGGTCGAGGCATTTTGTGCATTAAGCTGGAAAGTCATGACGCACAAATATGGCAGGATGTGGACTGGATCTGGTTTCCTGGTGAGTAGTACGTATACAATTCGTGATAGTTGCCTAGATAGTGGTCGAGGTCCCTGCGCGAGGCTCGAGGACGGGCACACTGCATGTCTTGATTAAGGATATATGGAAAGCCAAGTGAAGGTCATGAATTTATGTAAATGTAATTCCATTACAAACAATATGAACCCGAGAAAGACATAGACAAGGGGCGTTTGAAGAAAAGAAGTAGACGGATAAAAATGTCCTGTGTTAGGGGGTGAATAAAGTAACGAAAAGGGGAAATCAGACACATGACAGCTCATTCATCGCTCAAGGATCCTCCTTTTTTTTTTTGTTCGTCGACACGAGGATTTGGCGACCAGAGCCCATGTATTCCCAAGGGATCCCCAACAAGAAACGGGTGACTCAAAAATCCATCTCACGTGCCATTCGGCATATTCAGCAGTGATCACGGCGACAATAATGATATTCATTCACCAAAGAATATTTGATTGATGTTCAAGTTTTGAGGTCAATTAATATTCCTGGTCAAAATGACCTAGTATTATTGAGACCTATTTAAATGGCCAGAAGAGGCTCACGGTCACCGGCCTGCTCTGCCGGCTCCACGGACGCAACAATGTCAGACTCAGAAGACTGAGCGACAGGAGCGGCCTTGGGAGCCTCGGGGAAGTCCTCGTGCTTGACGGCGGGCTCGGCGACGGGCTCGGCGACAGGCTCGGCGACAGGCTCGACAACAGGGGCGGTGAACTCTGGAATGGAAGTCTTGGCAGACTCGGTCACGGTCTCACGCTTGATCGGGCTCACGACCTTGGTCGCTTCCGGGGAGGTAGAGCGTCGGGAGCCGATGATATCCTGAGCCTTGGAGCTGTACTCGCCAACATACTGCTTCATCAAGCCGGTGGCGTGCGAAGTACGCTCGCCAGCCATGTCACGAAGCTGGTTGGTCTGGGAGTTGATGATCTCCTGGGCGTTGACAATCTGCTCATCAATGAACTCACGGTTGCTGATGTAGATGAGGGGGGTGAAGTATGTGGTGGTCACGGCAATCACGGCCAAGCCCCAGAAGGGAACGAAGCGGATCAGCCAGTAGCCGGTGAAAGCAGCAGTGAAAGCCTGAGAAGCCGTTAGTTTCTGCCTTCTGGTTCATCTCCGTTCTGGACAAGTCGGAACCTACCAAAATGGTGTGGAGGACATTCTCAGCGAACAGGATGCGCTGGAACTCGATCAGGAAGAAGTCCACAAGCTGCTCAAGGTCTTCGAGGACAGCCTCGACGGTCTCCTTGGGGATAGTGTAGTAACGGCGGGGGCGGAATCCACTGGCGACTCCCCGCTTGAGGATAACTTGGCCAGCAACCTCGACGGTGGCGGTCACTGCACACAATTGTTAACCACTCTGTTGACCGTAGGTCACGCGACCAACTAACTCACCTCCCAAAGACATGTACAAGAACTTGAAGGCCCAGCGAAGGAGAGGCAGATAACGGGCGGCGAAGATGAAGCAGATCACGCTGGCGTAGGAGACGGCGGTCGCGCGGGGTTGTTCCCACTATACATGCACACACAGATTAGCAAGCTATCCAAATTGAAGACCCGGGCGACAACTCACGCTCAAAAGGCTATACATCAAAGAGTGGTAGTCTAGACACTTGTTAATATCCGTCCCAACCAAACCAGTTCTCATGACATACGGGTCAATGGTTGACCATCGGCGGTGGTGGTCGAAGGGGTCACACGCGAGTTTTTCAGATCGCGAAGCTCATCGCCGGTGCGGGATGCTTCGGACTTCACGTTATCGACAACTGGGCCTATCAAGAAACTGGTCAGCATGCTTTGGTGGCATCGGAGACTTCCGGGTTCCTATTTACCCTTGGTAATAGCATCACTGATGCCTGAACACAAGAGGGGTCAAGGTCAGTTTCTCCCACGGAATCTAGGAAAAAGAAAAGAGCATACTGCAGGCTCACTGTTAGCGTATATCCATCCTGCAGGATTGAAATGATCTGTTGATTTTCTTACCTTACTGCCCGTGTTAGGGTAGGTCACGTCACCAGAAGCCATGACGGTGATATTTGTGGAAGCACTTCAGGGGGAAGTTTTAGAAGCGAAATTAAAAAATTCGTAAGAAGAGTATCAACAGGGTCGAGGCCTTGAATCCTAGAAAAGAAATTAAAGTGGGAAAGGGAAAGAGAAAGAAGAGAAGGAGGGCACAGAAAAAAGATAAGGGAAGATTCGACTTCCAAGGTTGTTGTGATGCTGTCATGTGCGTTGCCAAGCCCGAACAGCTATCTCATCTCTTTTATGGATGACGAATTTCGAATTTGCTATTAATCTTGATTTTACTGAATATCCTCTTATTTTAAATCAATTGGAAAATACATGAATAATATCTTGATCTTGGTCAATGGCACTCGACAAGTACATATGTGTATATAGGTGCATAGCTATACCCCAAAACACTTAATCAGGCCACTTTCAACAGTGTTACGTTCTAGCCTCAATGTACTTTTGCTATAAAATACTAGTTATAGCGTTCAACTTCGTATTATACACTAAAGCTATATATGCTCCGATGTGTGCAATATAGTTATGACTTCATGCACTTATACAACCAATCATAACTCTACAAGGACGGACCTCGGCTATACCATAACTCTTACCTACCTAGGTATATAATTATAGCTACTAAGCTACTATGTACTGCAATAGCTATGAAGGACGCACTCCCAGCTGTAAGGATATATATACCTAGGTAGCCCTGGAAGCTTTTTAAGATTAGTTTCTTATCTATCTCTCGAGGTTGCCTTAAACCGATTCCTAATGATATGGTTGGGTAATGCTAATCCAAATTTTTATATATTTATAGCTGGATCTGCTATTAATCTGCTATATGATTAAACATGGAAATAATTAAAATACTGAATAATAGTCTACAGCACTATAAATGCCCTAGCGGTTCAGGACGTCAGAACCGCCACTTAACCATAAAGCAATCATCGAACGTCGAACGTGTCTGTCAAACCAATCTCTTTTTTTTTCCTTGCTTTTTATTTAACGAACCTCGAAACGAGAGCCCCTTGTTTGACTGAAAACTTTCCGGCAAGGTCGCAGGTTCCAATTGAAGACGCGAAGTGAGCTGTTAATTTCTTATTATGGTTAGGCTTACTTCTTATGGTATAGCGTGCTGTATGGTATCACGTGATCAATGCGACCCATCCCGTCTGGGAAACACGGAAAACCAGACCTTGCTTTGCTACTATTATTGAAATATTACAATTGGTACTAGAATTATCCGGATATTGGCAACCTCTTGAGCTATGAAATATCGCGCCGAAAGGAGCGTATGAGTGGTGCTTTAGAGTTATATCGGGCCGCTGATTAGGCGATCTAGTACGGTCTTGGCTACTATGTAGTACTCCGTAGGTGAATGTGCGAGTCCGATGGAAAAAGTTACACTTTTTTTTTTTTTTTTTGCCTATGAGTTCAAACAACTTCGCGCAATTTTGCAAGGTTCCAGTCCAGACCGGGGGAGACCACATCGCTGTACACCAAAGCTATGCGTGTAGGATGTGCGTCTATGTGAGTGGAGTATCATAAAGATAAATGGCTCAAACCCCTATGGATGTCAAAACTCCTAACATTATGCATGAATTGGTCTCATATTGCGTATGAACAACCTGGATGACGAAACTACCTCTTTGCATATCAAATTGATAAACTCTGTCAATGGTATATTATACACGTGATGGAGTATGCCATACTATTGATTAAGACGAACAATATATTGATGTGATTACGGTGGGCTAAAGTGAGAATTACAATCCCAACTTCAGCTACTATGCGGTTGAGAAAGTTGAAGTGGGAGAAGTGCTATCTTAACAATGGCTGTCCTTAAGGCTTACATGGTCAACATCGAGCCGAACCTAAACAGAAATGATGACTTAGGATTCGTGTCTACCTAGGTACTTCTACTTGAAAGGCCACATTACTAGCAGCATTATTCGTAATAAGAAACAGTATTATGGCGAATATCAGAGAGAGTAGCTAATTGAATATCTTGACCGTGCCCGAAATGCGAAACGTTTCCAATGTCTCCTACACAGACAAGACTGCTAGATTCAGCATTGCGAGTGGGAACGTCCATGACATCCAGGCAAAGCTAATACAGACCGAAATGCAGCGAAACAAAAGAGCTAGAGTAGGTTCACTTATAGCAGCCAGCGCGAGAAAAGCGATTGGATGATCATCGGGCAAGGCTGCAAACAAAAGAACAAGAATATCAATCCTGCTGCTCGAACATCCTAAATAACACAGTAACACGCTGCTACATGGAAAGATACAGAAAGACCAAAGCTTGCAAAGGTCCGCGATAACTTCTGGACTTTTGCTAAGCCGATAGGAACAATCTTGTGAGGTATAGACAACAAGCTTCGTCGAAGGATATTATGCCACCATTGGCCCCGGAAAGCTGAATAGATGCATCAGAGAGATACTTCATGAGGATAGGATTGCTTATCCTAGACTTTCCATATTGTTAGAAAGAAACCCGCAGGTCCAAAGATTGAAGGGTACATCCACGGCTCTCCTACTATGCCCAGATAGCCTTTGCCAATGAGCCCAACCGAAACTATAGCCACAATACAGTGTGTAAACTTCAGCCAAAAAAATATATCTACATCGTCCAAGACCAAAAGTCAAATATTGTGGTAGATGATGCCTTCGAGATGGCTTGGCGGATAGCCTAGGAACAGATCTTATTCCGGGAATGGCGCCTGTTCATATATACTCATGAACAGGTATACGGGGACGGCTCGCTTTATCTGCCATATGAGAAATGCGAAGTTTGTACAAGTTGAGGAAGTACCTAGATGGGGCGAATGACTTTGCGATTGCGTCCGTAATATAGGCTCTTGGTATAGCCCATGTCGCCAACCTAATTCTCTTAGATTGGTGACTAAATCCAGGATCCAGAAGACGCGAGAGAGCGTATATGGCTTCGGAATCGGCTGCCATTAGTAGATCACATTGGTTCCTTCAGCCTTTAGTATAACATGACCCCGAAGCCGTTCAAAAGTGCGGGGGTCTTGGATGAAGAGCAGATCGCCTAGCCAGATAATATACCATGCTGAGCCCATTCCAGTCAAGAAGTTTATTATGGGGCTCGAGTAGGGGCTTATCAATATGTTCCACAATGATAATATGGTAATGATTGAGAATAAGATGAATCGTCTGCTCACGGAAACCCACAAATCTTCCACAAAGTATAGGCCTATGCCTAGGGTGAAAAGCGTGAGGAACGGGGCCAGGATCTTCATCTTTTGGGCGTTCCAGTCCGGGTATGAAGGGTCTGTACACACCTAAAGAAAGAGACGAACAGTGTCTATTTCAATCATTATTTATAGTAAGGAATGATTATATGTAGCATTACTATGTCTAGCTGGTTGCAGATGTTGCGACTATGTGCGTTCTCTCAGGCATAGAAACCGTAAATCATACCATCTTTCAAGCTAGCTGTATGCTGCAGTGTATAAGTTCTTCCTATCATGTAGCCTTGCAGCATGCCGTGATACTTCGGTAATCCATGACATCTTTTCAAACATAGAGCCTCGAGGCCCTCTGTATGTAGGATGGACATGGACAATTTCCCCAACTTTCCCGAAGAACATCTGAATTCAACCAATACTTCCTTGATAGTTCTTTCTCGCGATCTATAGATGTGTGCTGCATAATTCTCTCTAACATAGGCCAATCCCCTGCGATTCTCCCCCGATATTCGCCCCTACACTTTGATATAAATGTTGTTACACATCCATTGATGATAGCCCTTCTTTTGCGTCATGTGTTACGTGATTTATATATAAAAGAACTTTATTTCTATCAAACATTGTTGACGTGCATTACTTCAAGACTTCCAACTTCTTCCTGAAAGTAACCGGTATCAGACCCGTGGCCTTTAGGCAAGAAAAGTGAAGGAGACCAGCAAAATCAGTAATTGTCAATTCTTAATGATACAAGGCAAGCTTATGTCAAATGTTAAAGACTGAGCAACAAGGGTGAAGACCATTGGTGAGGTCGAAAGAAAGAAGCTGACGCCATATAGAGGTCGGCGCTCATTTTCCAGAAGATACGTGATTACCAGTGGAAGCGCCTCTTTTTTTTTAAAAAAAAAGGGGGGGAAAAAGAAGAAAAAAAGAAATTAAAGAATCAACTCAAATTATCCACAAATTATCTCCAAACAAGGTATTTGGGATATAAGACTGACGATGTATGATTTCGTTCTGTTGTCGTTGCAGGCATTTATATAGAAGGTAGAAATACGTGGCATTGGTATTTTGTAGCAGTCCCATCCTTTATCAACCAGGTTCGAGGGAGAATCTATTACTCTGACTATGAGTACTTCTAAAGAGAGTGAGTCTTTTTGTACTTCCTTCTCAATCGAAATCCAAGTTTCAAAAAACGAAAATGTGCCATAAACAAATAATCACGTGATCCACGCGTTGCCATCCCCGACCGATTAGGTCTGTTTTGATTCTCGACATCTCCATTCCCATTCCCCGACTCGCGACCCACAACCCACGACCTCCATGATTGTGCATTTACAATTTACAATTTACAACCCTCTACGCCGGTAACTCCTAGTTTTATTTCCTACACTTTCACCAACGGCGCATTGTCTAGATCATGGCGGCAAGCGCAAGGGCGCAGAAGCCCGTCGGCTCAGCGCCATGGATTGCAACAGAGAAGGAAAACATGGCCGAGCTAGTGGAGCAAGAAATCGAAGAAGTGGAATACCCTGTGCGACACGAACTGGACTGGTTAAATGAACATATGACCGAGATCCTTTCCAAGGGCCAGGCGTGAGTTGCGACCGCTCACTATGGTCTATGTCTGCTCAGCTAACAACCACACAGGAACTTCGCGGACGTGTTCAAGACTCCCGGAAAGATGAGAGGTAAGACGCCTCGAACCGCTCGGAAGCGCATGCCCGAAGAGTCTCGAGTGGTGAGTACCCTCCATATCGGATTGGTTTCAACCGTTCTCGTCTAATGCCTCTTGCAGCCCTTGAGCGAAATCTTCTCATCCGCCCAGAAACAATTGGAAAACCATGCAAGCCCGAGCCCATATATTCATCGTGTTGTTTCCAAGCCCGCTCCCGTGGCGGCATCGCCCGTGCCCCGCACCAAGATAGTAACGGAGCAAGCTTCGCAACCCGAATACCCCGATCTCACACAAAATCTGAACTCCTTCCCCACATACAACACTGACTCGGGCTATCATGGCATGCCCGATGATGATGAAATGGTACTGCCTGACGTGCAACAAGAATCACAGGCTTCTACTCAGCCTTCTACCCAGCCTTTTGAACAGGACGAGCCCATGAATCTGGATACTCAAGAGGTCGACATTTCGGCCAGTCAACAAACGAATGAAGAATCCTTCCACTCTGCGCGAGAAGAGATCCGCTCCCGCGGACAGACTGTCGAGCCGATCAAGGACTCAACCCCAACTCAGGAAGTAACAGCGCGGCCGGCCGTATCGATTTCCAAAGAATCTGAGCCTGAAATTATGTCGACTCCGACTAAGAAAACTAAATCGAAGCCAGATGGCAAAATCCCGGAAAAGCAACAGAATGAGGAACCTGAACCCAAAAAGAGTGATACGCCAGTCTTAAAACCTGAGCCATCCCCAGAAAAGGCCCCGGTGGCTCCGGTAGCTCCACCTATCGAGACGCAAGATTCTCACCCAGAGGACGAGGATATGGAAGAGGCCACGAAAGACGACACAGTTCTCGACAATTTTGATGATATCGGCTCTCCTTCAGATGGTTCTACTCCAGAGCGACCATTCGCTCGGAAAAGCAGCCTGAGCTTTGCCACCCTCCCTGCGCGGGAACCTTTGAAGACTCGAACAAGCCATATTGATCTGGCAAAAATGAGTACTGCCGGGCGTCCCAGTTACTTTGGCAGGCAGACTGGCGGCCATAGGATTCCGCAACCTGCGGCAGAGGAAACTGCCGGCTCCAGGGCATTGGAAATTGACAATGAGACAGAACCAAGTGAAGAACCGGACCCTGATCAGGCTACCAGGATTCACAGCAAAAATTCCACCCAGTCCTTGCACGAAAGAATCAGCATGCTAGGCAAACTCCAGCCATCCCGACCCAGAAAGTCAATCCCATCCGCTTCTGCGCTACCAGCTGGTCAGGTTCCCTACCCAGACCTTCCAGCTTCCAAGGCTGAAACAAAATTTGAAGCTTCGAATGAAAGGGCACATGAAGCCCCAGCTCCAGAGCGTATGTCGGTGGACGATGACTGGATTAAGCCGCTGAGCTCTCCCCAAAAGCCTGAGCTTTCCAAGAGCAAGACCACAGATGTCATGGAAAAGCTTGCTGAATTCGAAAAGTCGCATGCAGTCAACAAGAAAGATGCATTGCAGACAGAGCCTGAACGGCCCAAATCATCTACCTCGATGTTCTCTTCACCCCGACCTCACGGTCACCAACAAAGCGCCTCATTTTCTCATACTCCTGTTGATGTGTCTACTACTCCAACAGGCTCGCCAAGACGCTTCGACGGCCACATCAGTGCTTCGAAGCTGAAACTGCACTCGATTATGAAATCTGCCAAGGGCTTGTTTTCAAGCACTGGAAACACACCACGCACGGAGCATTCATCGCCTGAGCAGGCACGCATTCAACCAAGCGCGGACACATTCACTAAGAATACCAAACACCTCTCTCAACCAGTCCCTATCACCAGTCCTCAACGTCCAGAAGGCCGCCGCACACGAAGCTCGACTGAGAAAGAAGAAAAACGGCGCCAGCATGAACGGGAAGAGCAGGAGCGTGAGGATCGAGAAGAAGAAGCGCGTGTCGAGAGAGCTCGGGAACAAGAAAAGCAAAGAGCCCTTCAACTCAAAGCCGCTCAGGAGAATTCCTCGGTCGAGCCAGAAGAGAGGGCAGGCTCAGCAGTTTACAAGACCTCCCAATCGCAGCGTCAACAATCGCGGGAACCTGAATCAACTCAGGAGTCTAGCTCGAGGTTTGCCGTCCCTCAACCGAAGCAAAATGACCGCCGTCCCCTCAAACCCACTCGCGAGCCCGTGAAACGTCCAACGCCGCAACCCATGTCAATTCGTGTTGGCAGCACGATGTCTCGTCAACAAATTCCTGTCCCATCATCCTCGGGTGCTCAGGAGTCGGGTGTGCCCGCAGCCGCCTCTGTCGCTGCCTCGAAGCCAACTCTCAAAAAGAAGGGTAGCAACACCTCCTTGCATACAGCATCTTCTGCGAGCAGCTTTAAGAGCTCTGTTTCTAGTCAAACGCAAGCCCAGCGCAAGGCTCAGGTCGCCAATGACCGCAAGAAGGAGCAAGAACGCGAGGCACGTCGGAAGGAAGAACAAAAGCGTGAGGTAGAACGCAAACGTGCTGCCGCCCAACAAGAAGAGGCCCGTCGGCAGGAGATGAGGAGTCGTGCTGAAGCTGAACGGGAGCGCCAATCTGAAAGAGAGCGTCAAGCCGAACGGGAGCGCCAGGCCGAACGGGAGCGCCGCGAACGGTCGGCTCAAGAAGATCCAAACAAAGCCGCCCGCATGGAGGCAATCAAAAAGCGACAAGCAGAGAATGCTCGCAAGCATGGGAGGCAAGGCAGCCAGCAGATAGTCAATGAGGTAAGCGCGTTATTTCGATCGGGCCTTTTTTTTTTTTTTTTTTCAAAACGTTAACAGTCCTCTAGGGGCCAATTCTGCAGCATGAGCAGGCATATTCTCAGTCTTCTCAGCGAAGTGACTTGGGTTCTTCCCGCCCTCCTTCTCGCTTGGGTAGCTCTATTCAGCCATTTGGTGGCCGCAGCATCAACCCACCCCCGCCTAATCCCGCCAAACCGCCAAAGAGAGGCAACGATGAAACCAGCCACCGGGCCGCTCCGTCTAAGCCTAGTAATGTGCAATCAACTGGCGAATTCAAACGGCGAAAGACAGAGGATGAGCRCAACCCTATGCCACCTGTACGCACAATGGCGCAGCCTATCCGCCAATCTAGTATCAGAAAGGTTAGTAACATCGGATTCCATGTAATATCCTGACGAACAAATTATTGACTCCAGGAATCTATGAAGCCTTCTACCCTTGGCCGTGGACAGTCTTCCCTGGCACCCCAGTCGGGTTCTTCTAGCTACAGAAATGCTCAACCTCAGCGACCCGCTCACCCGATAGTCACGTACACGAACGGCAAGATACCGTTTGCCGAACCAAACCATGCGCCTCCACCAAGCACACATAAGGCTGCGCCAAATTCCGCCCCGCGCCCACCCGCCAAGCCATCTCCCAAGTACCCCAGTGGTGAAAATATCCACTTGCCCGAGATCAACACTGACAGTGAGGATGATGACGATTCCGACTCTGAGATGTTCCCTGTCCCCAAGTGGGCACAGGCGAAGGAGCTGGAGGGTCTTCTCCGGCAGCAGGATGGTATGGAAGTTGACTCGATCTTCGGGCCAATTGCACCATTCTCTCTGGAAGACACCTTTAAGGCGGACAAGAAAGTCAAAAAATACCGTGACCGCACTAGCAGTGCGAACTGGTCCGGACCCGATGGACTCACTCAAGAGGAGATTCGGAGGGATGTTGCCGAGCGACAGCGGTTGCGGCTCAATGGTGGTTGGAGCTTCAACAGCTAGTGACCAGCCGGATAACATCTTCTTTTCTTGGATTGTAAATTGGTCTGTATATTGAGCGGCCTTTTTTGGGGGGAGTATTGATTTGATGTCGAACATGGTTATGTCGGTGTTACGGGTGTATCATCTAACTTGTGGCGTTATTTTGTATTATTCTTGTCACTTTTATGGTCTTAGACAACAGCTGCATAGTTGCATCCATCGGTTGGGGTTTAATGAATTGTTATTTGGCCAATGTTGGATGTTCCCTTGGTATTTTGTTGGAGTTGATATGAATGGCATGTCGTAATTAGTCAGAATTAGGACTAAGGATGCGGTTATACTCATGTAGCACTGTAAGGCTGGTTCTTCCATCACACCAGCATCATTGGTCTAGTGGTAGAATTCGTCGTTGCCATCGACGAGGCCCGTGTTCGATTCACGGATGATGCACTTCTTTTTGTTTTTTTTTGGTTGCTATTATTTAGTTCCCGTTATTGTTGGGTTTTATCTCTTCTAGATTAATATTATCTCTTTCTGCTTCTTTTTGTTTTATCCTGTTAACCCAATTAACCCAATAGAATGTTTCATTCATCACACTACACACTATCATGATTGGATATATTTGGATATATATATAAGCACCCCGTTGTTTCTGCCCAATCTATGTAGTATTCAACAATTCAACAGGTATTATCTAGAACAAGTGCGAAAACAAAAACCAAATAAACAAACGAGTAACCGGTGTTTTTATTGCCCACAGAGCTCCTGAAGATGGATGTTTAATATGGCTGTTGACGTGCAGCACATTCTCAACTATCACGAAAACCGAAGACCGGACATACTCTCACGGCCCCTATAAATAACTGACCTGATGTTGTACAACCCTAATCAATCCAAAAAGCAGAAGAATACATGGCACATGTGCATTGTTTATGAATTTATACTTGGCCGTATACCTGGCCGCCCGTTTGCGCAACATACACCGTGAGATTGAAATGAGAAGAACATGGAAAGAAAAGGCAAGATGAAAACCCCGGTCCAAACCCAACCCCCCTGGCAGCGCCGAGAAAAGTATAATACAAGATTCCCTAGCTCCTATGCAGTAAATATCGACGCTGGGCCAGCACTTACTGCATATCCGGCTCGATATCACTAGCTCCCCCCTCAGCAGCCTCATCCATGGCATCGGGGTTGAGGTTGGCAGCGTCGGGTGCCACACCGATTTCGGTCTCATAGGAGATGGTGCGCCAGCCAGATGCACTGGTGGGATCTTTGACATATTCGGACATGGGGAACTGTTAGATGTTAGAACGCGGTTCAGGTTTTTATTTTGGTGTATAAGTGCAAGGCGGAGGACTCACATAATGGTCGTTCTTCTTCATGGTCACAACCCAGGGAACGTTGTCGAAGGTCACGGCGCGGATACGGAAGTATACGTTATCGGGAATTTTGCGGACTTCCCGAACAAAGCTATCCAGGTCTGGAGTCGACACGCTGTTAACAGCAGTGAGGAAATTAGTGGGCGCAAGACCATAGTGGTAAGCGGGGGAACCACGGCTCTGAAGAATAGTGTTAGCGGCATTTAAATGGATACAAGGTATCGAAACCCACCCTCGCGCTCACGTAGATCTCGCTGTGAACCTTGGAGATCTGCTGGCGAACAGCATGGTGGGGCTTCTGTAGGACAGCACCGCAGAAGGCCAGGGCACGGTCTGTCTCAATATCCCGAGTTGGCACGGTGGGGACACGAATCCGCACCTCCTCGCCATTTCGTATGACCAGCGCATCCAGGAATTCCTTTTCATACATGACATCCAGCTCTGAAACGCGGGTGATGACTTGGCCATCCAGCGTGAGAATAATGTCGGCTTCCTGGAAGCTGGTGCTGGGGTCGGGGGTGACGCCTGCCGGAGGGCTGTCAACTTTGCGCACCATGAACAGCTGGTGTCGCGATGGGTTGGCCTCAGTGACCTTGTTAATCCACTCCTGCGAGACGCCCATGATGCGAGCCTGGCTCATCTGTACAACGTAGCTTTCCATGTTCAGGATTCGCAACGTTGGGACCTCTCCTTGCTGAATCTTGGAAGTAACGGGAAGCAGGTATGGAGTGGCAAGGCCGAGGTGGTATTCGATATCCTTGTGAGAGCTTGCAGAGCGCTCACCGAGGTAGTTCAACCACAAGGCCTGAACCACACCATCTTCGCCGATGAGAACACCGTTTGAACATTGTGCACTGAGTCCAGTATCTACGGTCACGGCGTCCAAATTGATTGCACGGTAACGAGGGGCAGCTGCGTTGGCGGGGATTGACACAGTTGTGATATCAGTGACCGTGGTTTTGGCCACGACAATGCGGTAGTTCTGGTTGAAGCCGACAAAGATGGTATCTTGTCCTTGTTTGATGTAGTTGGTGCTGAGCTGGGCGCTCTTGACCGGAGCCTTGACGAGGCTGGGGTCGTATTGGATGATGGTGTAGTTCTGAAGCGGATGCAGGAAGACCACCTTAGCGCTGACAATGATTGAGTCGGCCACAGTGATGTTGATGTCGCAGAGGTCGTATGGGACAATGGCTCGTGATACCACCACTAGACCCTTATCAGCGTCAATGACCAGTCCAAACCCAGTCTTCTTTGCTTGTGGATATCCATCCAGCTTCAACGGCATGATGCACGATACACGCACGAAGCTACGGACAATCTCGGCAGCAGCAGGCTGGCTGATGCCGTCTAATTGGATGAAATTGGCCTCTCTTGGGACAGGAGGTTCGGCAGGAATGGGTTCGGCGATATCGGAGAAATCCCAGACACCAGACTCATCATTCCGGACCGCCAACCGCATCTTGGGATGCCAGTGACGGTCAACATAGATGATGCTAGTTCCTTTTGTGTGAAGATCGCGAATATGGCGGTAGGAAATCACCACGCGAGTGCGATCGGGGATATTCTTCATCACCTCTACGAACTCATTGAGGTTACGGACAGGCCGCTTGTCAATTGAATCAATGATCCACCCTGCCACAGTGTTCTCCAGCTTGAAAGAGCCTGCTGACTCACAGACATAGACACCGCGAGTGGCAATGGCATAGAGACGAGACTGCTGGTACGACAAATCATGGAAGCTGGCGCCAGCGACCGTCACGAAACGATCGGGGGTGATATCATGCAGGTTTCCCACTTGACACTCAACCTCAACGTCTTGACCGCCTCTCTGAACCAACAGCTTGACAGATCCCCCGACACTCGTGTCTAGGATGTCGTCGAGACGAACAAATTGCGTAAGGAGCTCTCCATTAACCTTGATAAGCACGTCTCCCTCCAACAACTTACCATCTGCGGGTCCCTCCGGAAGGATGATCTCGGCAGCAAGCATGTTCGTTTCAGTAGGTGCTGCGGCACGTACAGCAGCCTCCCACTCCGGAGTCAGACCAAGACGGCGACACTCGTCGAAAGGTCTTAAGACCCACTGTGTTTGAATTGTACCACGAGTAACTGGTTGAGCTTGGCGGATACACTCAAGTGCACGAAGCGGGCGGTCCAGCGGCAAAAAGTAGTCCGTTGCAGCACCGTCAGCTCGACCACCAGCCTGCAAAGCAACTGCATGGCCAGCAAGATTGACCACGGGACTTCCCGAACTACCGCCACTGGCTGCAGCTGCGGCCTGGATATAGTTTGTGTTGAAATCACAGTAGCCCTCTCCATATTCAGGCGCATTTCGGTCCAGTCGACTGATCACACCAGACAGAATGCTCAGCTTTTCTCCAGCATCGTTACCCACGACGCGGATTTCCGCGCCAACTCGCGCTCCATCCGGTTGGAGCTTAAGATCAGTGACTTGCATGTATCGAATTTTCGCTGGGTCGAACTTCAAGATACCGAAATCATGAACGGGGTCTCGGTATACAGGCTGGACATCGCACTGTGGTTTGCCAATTTTGTTAATAACCGAACAAGGGTTTTGACCAAAACCATGGTGCAGGATCGACTTACTTCCTCGTGGTTGTCAAATATACAGTATCCCCAGAAAGGACCAGCACCGACAACATGGCGATTGGTCAATATGTAGCCACGCTCTGCATCCACCACAAAACCAGTTGCTTGACTGGACATTGAGAGCTCTGTATCAAACGAACAGGTCTGACAAAAGTGAATGGAGACGGCACATTTCACGACCTTCTCGATAGTAGCCTGCCATTCAGGCGAATCCGTTGTAGCGGGGATGGCAACTGGCGAAGGAGCTTCATCTAGAGCTTCATCTAGATCCTCCTCGATCTCATAGACGGTTCCGTTGGCGGGCGTTGCGTCGTCGGGAGTCAATATCGAGGGCTCGGGTCGGAGCTGCTTATTCGGGTGCTCGGAAGTACTGGCGGCCGTGCTGCGCTTTCGCTTCGCACTCATATCGCCCTTGTTATCCATGGCGAAGATATCTGAGCTCCGGAGGTGGTGTCGACGGGGTTTTAGGTGGCTGGCAAGAGATGAGATGGACCGGGAGCCTCTTGAGGCTAACGGGGCAGCAGAGAATGGGGTATCAGACGAATGAGACACGTGAAGATGCGGTCGATGCGGAGTTAAGGAATGTGACGCAGATGATGGATCAGCGGCGGCTGGAGACCTCAAAGAAGTGGAGGTTTGGTTTGCAGCTTGACAAGATGAGAAAGGTGAAACCGTGGCAATTCGCAAGTTCCTTCTGCATACAGCCAATAAAGAACAATACATCCACCAGGCAATTGGGGAAAATGTGCATGCGCGTTGACATCGCGGCAAAACGTGCCCTCCAACAAATCCAAAAGGCGGAGAGATAACAAGGCCATGTTATTGGTGGAGGCTTGACTTTCGCATCTCAGGATTATTGCCAGCAAAATAATTTACCATTCACGAAAAGCTATGGGGCGGTGAGGACGGTGATTTCGATAAGGGCGGAGTTGCACGATATGATCCCATGGCCGCCTCATGCGCGCTACTGTTACAATGACCCCTAAATACCTCTCTGCCTGATTTACATGTGGATGGGATGCGTGAGATGTTACGTTACATTCAATTAATATACAAAATACAAATTTTGGAGGCTGCTTTGTAGCCAGATTTACTCAAATATGAGGGTTCTTCCTTGGCAAATGCTCCCATACTTCGAAAGCGGGGGAGCCGGGACTTTGGAGTATTTCCTAGTCAGATATCATAGAGACCATGGCTGCTTTAAAGTCCTCAACTGGTCACACATTTGGCTTTTTAGTTGGCAGAGATGGTGCGCATGGTGGAAGGTCCATGCTTCTGCGGGCATGCATGGTGTTGAAGGGAATAGGCCGGCGCCTCCCACAAAGCTTGCATTGGTGGGCCGAACCATGGTCGCATTGTTCGCGGGGGCGGACAAATCAGGAGCTCGAAATAATATGTGGCATGCCTTCTCACACGGAGGACTGCATGTTTCCCCATTAATTGCCTCAGATAATCGACTCAGTCATAGCGCCAGGGCTAGGTCCGCCATTTCCTTGCATGGATGGGGGACTCGGTCTTTGTGGAGTAGAGGCCTTTGCAGACCGCGAGAAGAGCTCGTTGAGTCTGGCATATAGCTCATTCACAGCGGGAAGGTTGGGGGGCGGTGTCATGATCGCTGGTGTTTGAGGAACGACGCCACCCGCTTTCTTCGCTCGATCGGCGATAGTCGCGAGGTAGGCTAGGTTGGCTTGTAGGCGTCGCATGCACTCGATGTATTCGGGGCTCGGCTTCTGATTGGCTTTGGATGCATCCGGTTGCTCTGACGCGGGTGAATTTGTATCAGGGTTGGAGGCGGGGCCAGCCTTGCCGGCTGCTTGAAGGTTCACCACCTCTCGTAACAAGGCCGAGTTGATGTCAAGGAGTGCCGTGACGCGTGCCTTTTCACGCGCTGCGAATTGAGCTTGAGCTTGGGCCTGGGCCTGGTTTGGAGCCGCAGGTGAGGCAGCGGTTTGGGGCGAGTTCATTTGCGAAGGGGGTTTTGGTTGTGTGCCAAGCAGGTTGTTCGCTGATATGGAAGCCATGTTTTGGGAGAAGGTCTGCGCTACTTGAGATGGCATGTTTGCGCCGGATGTGCCTTGAGGGGGGACAAACTGGCCCATGGGGGTAGGAATGGGGGTCTGGGG